>JAFEMH010007246.1:0-97302 GCA_022495995.1 Adenophora triphylla var. japonica
ATCTCGGGAGACTATGCTCCGGCAAGGCACTTTGGGTGAACGCCAAACATTCTTCCCAAGGGGTAACTTAACCTCCGAACCCAAGTAAAACCTTTTTTCAAAGTTTTGAGGTAATCAAAATGGCGTGGCGACTCCGTTTTTCAAATATCTCGGATGTCTTCAAACTCGCGTGAATCCAACACAAAAATTTGGGCACCACATTCACGCTTGGCGACTACTGGGGATAACCCAAAGGAGAAAAGCTTTTATTTTCAAAACAAAAATAGATACTCGGTATATAGGTGGAAACCACTTACCCTTCCCGTACACTCCTCGACGTGGAGTTGGGATAACCGGTGGTTTAACAATCCACGTACTCAAGCATCCCTTTTCGAAAAACAATTTTGAAAAAAAAAAGAAAGCTTTTTCCCTTTGAGCGGGTTAGACTCCCATCGCCGATTTCATTAATCGTGCTTGCTTTCTTTACCATGCATTGCATCATTTGCATCTTGGAATCTCAGGCATACTTTGAAACGGAAACAACCCGAAAATAGCAAAAGGAGTGGAACCCGGAAAATTGATCCACGCAAATGCATTTACGGCTCAATCCTCATTGGATTCTCGACCGGGCGACCTCAAAGGCAATTCCACCAGGAAAATCATGGTTAATCTCGGGCAAATCCCTAGCAGCCTTGGGGCTACTCACCTCCATGACCGATCTGGGCTCCTTAAAATTTACGTGCTTACGTGTTGCATTTTCCCCGTCCCGAAAATCATTCCTTTAAAACACATTTATGAAAATCTCTCGTTTTAACTCAAAAGGAACATTTTTAGGAGACCGCACACTACGCGCACTCGATATATCCCGTACACTTTGCACGCACGTCCTTCAAACCCGAGGGTGGTTCCAACTGCAGCCACGGACAGCCTTTACGATGCTCCCTGCGCGCACGGAATCATCCCAACCTCCCCATGGCGCCCAGTGTCGACCAATGCACAAACCGTGTCACACGTTTCAAAACCGTGACTTTTGGTTGGTTTTTGGTCTAGTCCGTGTCATATAGCCCAAGCTTGCATACCCACGTAAAGGTCAAGCCTTAGCTCATAACGGAAGCCAAGATTTTCGCTCAAGCGAAATTCGCCGAAATTCCGACAAGGAAAAAATCGGTGGGATCTTGACTCCGACATCGACTATTGACCTTGACCCGCACGGAATGCGTAAGAGTCAAGACCGAGTCTTTGCCAAAAATCAAAAGATCTTTCGCTCAAGCGGCTCGCCAAAATTCCGACAAGGAAAAATTGGCAAGATCTTGACCGGCATTGACTTCGATTCCGACTCACGCACCGCGTATGCAACGAAGTTCAATGTGACACCGTGTCATCCGGCTTTTACCGCCCGACCCATGCCTATTATATTCTCTGACATTACCGAAAGTCAAAACCGTCATTCGCTCAAGCGAAACTCGCCAAAGATCCGTCAAGGCAGAGACGAGACTTTCCCGGTATTGCCTTTGACTATAATCCGCATCGCTCGTGCGTTGAAAAGGTCCTATGACCCGCTAGACCCGATAGAGCGTTCTTTACTCTGGTCGGTGGGATCCGCGTGCCCTATAGGACCCTCGCCCGGGCCGTCCACCCCGGGAGGTCGAAATACAGTGTGGAATACGAGGGGCTTATAGACGTAGTGACGGAACCCACCGATCCAGATCTAGAGTAGTTGTGAAAAAGAAGGGCGTAATCCCTTTTCCAACCAAATAGATATTAATAAAAGACACTGTTTTAAGTAAACTTGAAGATTCTAATTTGCATATTGCTTGAGCCTTCAAACCCAAACACCTACCCCGAGTCTAAACCTTTCCTATCCCTTTCCCGCAGCCGAGAAAGAAGTGGGTGAGAACACCGGGTCGCCGACTTGTTAGCGCAGTAATCCTCGACGCCGCTGTAATCCTCGCTTTGTTCGCCTTTTCGGTGTCAAAATGGCCAACATGGTAATCCACAACGGTAATGACCAAGCAATTGAGGGGCTATCCCAGCTTCAACCCAAGCCTCACATCCGGTATGATGTATGTGATTGTGAAGACCGCTAGTAGTATGAGTATCAAGAATGGATCAATGAGGACGCTCCTTCAAGGAAGAAGAAGAAGAGAAAGTCCACACAAAGGTAAGCTTAAGGAAAGATACGAAGCCGGGGACAAGAGCGTAGGAACTTTGGGAGAGCCTTCAGCAAGTTCGACTACTATGTCCGCTATGCCAAGGAACCCGTCAAGGAACCCGTCACCCCAAGCACAAATTCCAAATTTCTGATATCCCTATGATCGCTGACCCTCTTGAAGCAAAAATTCTCGAGTGTTTCGCCAATCGTGGAAGGATCAAAGTCCCTCCCGAAGAAGACTTCATCAAGATCATTCAAGCCAACCCTCCTATCGGCTATACCGACAAGGTGGTGGTATCAAAGATTGGCAAGGAAAAGATGACCTATCGCCAGCAAGGCCGACAAAATGAGCCGTACACTTCACTAATGAGTCCAGCCGCTACGGAAGAGCTAGCCGAAAGATTGCAACAAGTTACTTTAGTTCCCCTCACCATCTTTCCACGCACCGGCCTGTCAACGATTTCCGGCAAGCTTTTGATCGCTCAAGTCTCCCAACTTTCTCAAGAACGCCGGCAAGACCGCTACTCCCTGTGGCAACATCAAGAAGAAGGAGTGAGATCCCGGTCCAACCCTCGTCAAGTCCCCTCGAGTCAATAAGTAGCGTAGGGTCCAGAGTCACCGTTGTCTATTCGCCGAGTCAGAATCTTTGAATTCCAGCCCTCGTAGTCATCCGAAGGCCTCACGCCCGAGGATTATGAAAATGTAATCGATGTCATCTTTCCCCTTATTTTGAATGAAATGACAAATCTTTCGATTATCCTCTTATTGCCAACTTAACAAATGATAAATTAACTCAAAACTTAACAATGCTTAATAATGAATCATTTGAACAAGATGCAAACACACTAAACGAACAATACATTAAAGAAATCTTTAAGCAAGTTTCGTAAAAGAGGAAAACCGGGCCCAAGCCGCCGAGGAGGTTTTGATAAGTGTGAACTTGGGTACTATTGAGGAACCTAAAGAGACACACGTATTGGAAGCTTCTTCCAGGGGGTTGAAAGGGACAGATTGATCGAGCCGCTCGTAGAATACGTCGACGTGTTTGCATGGTCATACAAGGATATGCCGGGCTAGACAGCTCGATAGTAGAACACGTAATCCCTCTAGCACCGTATGCTAAGCCGCAGCGTAAAACCGAGAAAGATTAAGCCGGAATGGTCTCTACAGTCAAAGAAGAAATTGAGAAGCTACTGCGGGTAGTGGTTCATCGTAGTCATTGAATACCCGACATGGTTGTCCAACATCGTGACCGTAACCAAGGCCAATGGGAAGGTGCGCCGCCGTGTGGATTTCCGAGATCCGAACAAGGCCAGCCCCAAAGACGACTACCCTCTCGCCAAACATAGACATCCCGGTGGACTCCATCGCCAACTACGAAGTCAAATCCTTCGTTGATGGTTTTGCAGTGCTACAACCGCATCAAGATGGCCGAGGAAGACCAAGAAAAGACAGCCTTCACCACACCACGGGAACCCATCGTTATACAAGAATGCCATTCGGGCTCAAGAATGCCGGGCTACTTACCAAAGGGCAACACCGCGCTTTTTCATGACATGATCCACAAGGAGATTGAGGTCTACGTAGATGATATGATAATCCACTCCAAAGGAGAGGGTGGGCAAGACTTTGTTGACCTACGAAAATTCTTTCGAGAGGTTGAGACAAGATTCCATGAGATTAAACCCCGCCAAATGCACCTTCGGAGTGACAAGGGGAAAAGTGCTTGGGTATATGGTCACGGAGCGAGGTATAGAAGTTGACCCCGAAAGATCAAAGCCATCATGGATATGAGGCCACCTCAAACCTGCATGTAAGTCAAGAGCTTCATGGGTAAATTGCAAGACATCACCAAGCTTTCGTCAATCGCCTTGACCACTATGTGCGAGCCCATCTTCAAGCTCATGAAGAAGAATGTGGACACGTAATGGACCGAAGAATGCCAAGATGCCTTTGACCGCATCAAGGCATACTTAGTACATCCCCGCACTATGCCCCCACATAGACGTAAGCCTCTTCTCGCTTCTATCTCACTCCACAGACACGGCAGCTGGGGCTATGCTTGCTCAGAAAAGAAAGACTCTCGGGTAGAAAATGCCATTTACTTTGTCACCGGAAGCTACAGGGAGCGAGCTCAATTACTCAAAGATGTGAAAAGACTCCGGCAGGATCGGTCCGGGTAGTCGGCAAATTGAAGCATTATATGCAAGCCCACCCCGTGAATTTGGTCTCGAAAATGGACCCCATCAAGTACATCTTTGACAAGCCTTCCTCTCGATGCGTTTAGCGAAGTGGTCCTTCTTCTTGGCGTAATACGACATCAACTATGTGACCGTAAAGGCCATCAAGGGTCAAGCATTGTCGCATCACCCGGCGAATTTCCCCAAGAATGAAGACAGAGGGCCCGAACCCCAATTCCCGCATGAAGGGATCTTTGCGCTGAGCCTCGAGAATAGATGGCAATTGTTCTTTGACTGAGCCGCTAACAAAAGAGGAAATGGTGTAGGAATGCTATTGGTCGATCCGAAAGATGAGCATACCCCCATAGCCCTCAAGTTGAACTTTCCCGCCACGAACAATGTCGCCGAGTATGAAGCCCGCATTGCCGGGCTCGAGGCCGCCTTAGAAAGAAATGTCAAGGAGCTCAAGTTTACGGAGACTCGGCCCGATCATCAACCAAGTCTCCAACAAGTGGAAGACTGTGGACCCTAATCTCGCAACGGTATCATGCCCATATGGAGGAGTTGGATCGGACAGCTTCGTAGAAGTGACTTTCCACTACTTGCCGAGGGAAAAGAACAGATTCGCAGATGCCCTAGCTACTCTAGCCTCATTGGTAGAGATCCCCGAGGGAAAAGCCATAAAGCCCTTCGTAGTGGGTAGAAGAGAAGCCCCACCTTCGTTATGAAGTGGACCTGGGACCCGAGCCCATAAAGGAACCTTGGTACAATCGTATTTACCAATTCCTCAAAGACGGAGAGTCGCCTTTCGTAGACGAAGAAGGTAGACCAAAAGAAGGTGTCGAGCCAAAAGCTTGCGAGCCCCGAAAAGGTTGGCCTCCCATTATGTCATCCTAGGAGGCAACTCGTACAAGAAACGCTATCAAGGACCGCTCCTCTTATGTGTCACTCAAGAAAGAGCCAGAGAGTTGATGACCGAAGTCCACAATGGTCCTTGCGGTCCTCACATGAATGCCGTAGCCCCGATGCAAGTGATCCTCGAATGGGTTACTACCGGATCTCCATGGAGACAGATCGCGTCCAAGACGTCCGAACCTCGCGACAAGTGCCGCGGTTTGCCAACCTCAACCATCTCCCCACCTCATGACTCGTACCGCATGACGACTCCTTGGCCGTTTGCAACTTGGGGCATTGACGTGATAGGGAAAATAACCCCGACAGAAGCAATGGGCACGAGTTCGTGTTGGTAGCCATCGACTACTTCACCAAGTGGGTAGAGGCCAAGTCCTACAAGGTCCTCACTTCCGTAAAAGTGGCCCAGCTTCATCAAAGAAAACATAATGTGCAGTATATGGGGTGCCCAACGAGATCATTTCGATAATGGGTCACACTTCGAAGGAGACTGCGATAGACTCGCCGTCGAATTCGTAGTTACTCGCCACAAGTCGTCCCCGCATGCACCTCGCACCAATGGAGCCGTGGAAGCCGCTAATAAGACACTCGAGCGGATCATCCGAAGATGGCCACCCGTGGTCGTGATTGGCCCGAAAAGCCGCACCTAGCACTCGGGGCTGCGTAACGTCCGTCGAACAGCCACAGAGAAACTCCTTTTGCCCTAACTTACTGGGATGGAAGCAAAGGTTACCGGTGGAGTTGGAAATCCCGTCATTAAGGGTCCTCCCGAAAACAAAGTGTCAATGAAGTAGAATGGTTGCGCAGCCGGCATGATGAGTTAGCCCCGCTGACGAGAGAAGGCTAAAAGCCATGGAACACACCCGAGCCTACCAGAGGCGAATGGCCGTAGCGTTTGATAAAAAGGTCAAGGCCGTAGACATCAAAGAGGGTGACTTAGTGCCGAAAGTAAAGCCCCTACTGCAGACAACCCCCGGGAAAATGGGAACCCGTCCGGATCGGCCCTTATGTGGTGCGTAAGATACCGTCTGGGAGGAGCAATGAAGCTTGCGCACTTGGATGGCAATCCCTTTGTCCACCCAAATAACGGTGATAAACTCCGAAGATACTATGTCTAATAAAAAAAGAAAAAAATAAAAAAAAAAAAAAATAATAAAAAAAAGTGCAAAAGAGTAATACCCAAACTAGGCCGAAACCCCAAAAAGGGCGGTCTAGGCAAAAGACAAATGGTTGCACATATAAAAAAAAAAAAAAAAGAAAAAAAAATCTTAGTGCAAAAAGAGTAATGCCCACTAGGCCGAAACCCCAAAAAGGGCGGTCTAGGCAAAAACAGGCCGCACACGAAAAAAATTAGTTCACTGTAATGAACTACGAGACCTCGAGCCCCTTAGCCTTTCTTGTAAAAGGGGAACGTAGGCAGCCATATATGGTTCGGTCTAAACAATAAAAAGGACGATTAAGTTTCCATGAAATATGTCCCGATCAATAAAAAAGAGACATTTGAATTTCCATGAAATGTGTCTTGACTAATTTCTAAAATAATATTTCTTGTTCATTACAAGTTAAAAACTTCTTGATGAGTTCAAGCACGGTCTACCTCTTGACTCGCTAACCTCGCTAAAAAGATCTAAAATACAATAAAATGCCTAAATAAACTAATGTGTTTGCAAAATGGCAATAAGGGAATCCTAAGAAAAGATCCGTCGCCGTCATTCGCCGAGTCTTCTTTGGTCTTCTTCCCTTTTCCTCGGCCCTCGTCGAGTCTTCTTCCTTTTCTTCTCAATAATGTCGGTATCCCTCATCCCGACCTCCGGTATCCTCACCGGAGCCTCTACCAACCCCGTGTCAATGAGTGCTCTCTATCCGAGCACGAGTCCGCACCTCCTCCCTCCGAGCCTCGCCAAAGGAGCGACCTCGGACAACCTCTTGTACCGAGCCTCCATATCTCCGACTCAAGTCACCCGACCGGGTTATGGCAACTCGCCTTAGCCTCGCCTCCCTCGTAGTCCTACTCGAGTCGCAGCCGCCTCCCAATAAAGCTCGACGTCTATCCTCCAAGATAACCTCGAGTCGCTCCCATCTCCCTCTCGTACTCACCCAAGTAGACAAGGGTCAAGATGGTGCTCTTCCCGCTCCCGAAGATAGCCCCGGGTGGGAAAGCAAAGATATGTCCAAGCTCTCGAGAAGAAAGAGAAGCCGGCCGGATCCTCATGTCCAATGACACCACCTCCATGGTCCGGATGTCCTCCCAATCACTCAATGGCTCCGTAAAGCCCCAAACCGCCCGGATACCAAGCAGGTATATAGAAGGATGACCAGCGTAATCTCGGAACCCTCACAACATAAGACTCCCGAAATATCCTCCCGGGTCCGCAACCTCCAATGTGGTATCCACCAACGGATGTCCGAAGTGGATAGCCTAGCCATCATCGCCTCCCAGCCTACCCCGTTCCCGCCGCCTAGGCGCACCTCTCCGAGAAATCACCCAAGGGCACCGAGTCGGCAAAGCCCCGTGCAAAGCCCCGAGCCTCTCCCCGCAGCCCACAAAGTCAACATAGCCGGACTCCCGACCTCATGAAATGGTCTCCCGAGCCATCCCGTCGATCCCATGAAATGTCTCTCCCAAAACCACTGGGACAATATCCTTCCCACTCGCAGCCTCTCGACCATGTCCAAGAGGCCACTATGACAGATCCCCACGGACTCAAGAAGTTGAACAAACAGAGAATACGCAGAGAATGAAAGCATCCATAGCCACCGTGGTCGCAGCCATATCCGGAGACCCAAACCTGCCCGGATATCGAAAGGTCAATCCTATCCGGGCTACCATCATCCTCTCACCTCTCCCAAAGGAATCTCGCAAAAGATGCAAGCTTTACCGTCACCGGCACGTCTCCGATCAGCGGAATAGATATAGCCTCGCCTCGGACCCCCAATCAAGGCTCAAGTCTTCGTGCGTTGGGACAATTTCGTTGTAAGAGAAGCAAGAAACATGTCTCCTGACGTCCTGTAACTTTGCCGCGGCTCTCAACAGTCCCAATCGGGCGGGAGATCCTCAAATGCCATAAAGACTTGATCTTGAAGGAAGAATCAAGCAGTCCTTGTGATTTTGGAAGTTATGTCTCGCCCAAGATTGAAGACCGGATAGAAAATGGTCTCGCTTCCCTTTGCAATCTCGACGGGCTTCTCCATCGCAAAGTGATCAAAGATGGTGCTTTTAGGTCCAAAATATGCTCGGGAACAATTGGGACAAGTCTAGAGTGAAAATGAAATGAAATGGCCAAGCCTTGCTTTTATTCGTAAAATAACCAGCTCGCATGTAACCGTAAGCCGCACGGCTTCATTTTCCTCAAGGCCATGCCGCACGGCTACATTAGCCCTCTCGCAGAAATTCTGCAAAGAACCAAAGTTGCCGCCCAAGGGAGTTTTCACCCCACTTTTTCAACCAAAACCTGTACAAAAACATATCCAGAAGCCATTCAAGCATTTATATACCATTATAAATCATTTTGGCCCAGTTTCAGCCCCAATTCCAAGCAAAAAAGTTGCCCCAAGGCTCAGATAATATGCAAATTGAAAAAGCATAAATTAGAAAAGTAAATAAAACGTAAATACAATGTTTTCGCCCCATCGGCGCCCAAATAAAGCAAAAAATAAACAAGTTGTGCATAAAAATTGTTCATTGTTTGTTTTGTTCCTAAATCCACTCTAGAGACCTCCTAGGCCTCCGATTCTTCTTCTTCTTCATCACTACTCAGCTCATAAATGCTAGCCTCCCTCATCAAGTCCTCCTGGTCGCTCACGGACATTATCGTGCCCGTACTCACCCACCGCTCCTGCAATGTCGCCGCTGGGTCCCCGCCCCGAGGCATGGCACCGGGAAGAGTACTCCGAGGCCGATGAGGTAGACGCGTGCCCCGACGTGCCGTCTCTGCGCCTGTGCTCCCGCGCATCCGCCGCCGCCTTCAAGCGCAGCGCCTTCCTCGTAAGAGACCGGCACATGTCCTTCCACCCTATTCTCGCCCGACCACCCTATCGTAAGTGCGAGCCGGAACTCCGAGAAAAGAAGAGAAAATCTCGTAAAATCTCGTAAAATTGCAAAAAGCGTAAAATCTGAAAGCTAAAAAGGGAATAAGACCCTAAAAGTATACTCACAAAGGCTATCAGCGGCAAGGTGTACCGGGGCTCCCTAGCACGGGGACAGTATCCTCATCCTCCTCGGCACTCCATGGACCACGTAGGACGATGCGCAGGAGGGATCGGCGGGTCAAGAGGGCTCATCCTCCCCATATCCCCGAGTGACCGCCGCCTTCACTAGCTTCGTGGCGCCCTCGTGCGCCGCTCCACAAACACAGCGTAGGGGGTGTCCATGTCAGTACTCCTCTCGCAGCCCACGCCCGCCTCGGTACCTCGCTACCTCATCCTCTCGGCCAATCCCTCGGGCCGTAGCATCCGTGCCGGGAGGATCCCGAGGAGTAATGGCGTCCAATGGAGGGACATGGCCATGCCGCCTCGAGAAACGGTCCCCAAGTAAATGACATCGCATGTCAACCCAAATGAGCCACCTCCTCTCGCCTCGTCACATCAATGGCATCTCCCAAAGAAGATCTCCGGATACCCGCCCCAAGGGTAGAAGTCCACTCCGTCATGCCCATCTCCCGTTGATGACCGGCCTCACCATTTTGTAGTCGAAGGTAATCCGGGTCTTCCCGTGAATTTATCCCTCGCATCTCCTCCAAATAACCATAGCAGGAAGATGGTGACATCACTCCGGGTTCCAAGGGAAGAACCCGATTACCTCGCAAAACCAGGCCCGCATGTTCAAAACATCAAAAGGTCATTCTCTCTCTCATAAAAGTCTCAAGACAGGAAAAGAGAAAAGAGAAAAAAAAAAAAAAGAGACTACCTCAAGGGCAAATGAGAAGCAGTCCATAGAAGCAGCTTTGTTCTGACTGTACATGTCCAACGAGAAGTAGAGCTCCGCCAATCCGGCCTCTCCCCAAGAGACCGTCCCTATCCCATCCACATCCTCCAAAGAGTCGAGGAGGCAAGTCATGGCCGCCGTCCTGAATTAGCAAAGATAGTGACCGATAGCATTAACCATATGAATGCTCTAGCCAGCTGGCCGGGCGATCACATCATTAGCAAGAAAGTTCTCGCATGCAAGTCTCGAATCCGCCACCTCGACGCCCGCGTCTCCATCCCCAAACTGGGAATCGCCTCAAAACCTACCAAAGCTTGGAACTCCTCACCAGTAATGTGGTCTCTCCAAGTCACGGGCCTCCCGGTGAACTCGTAGGCCGCAATAGCCGTGAAATCGGCAGAGTCACCGTCGCCTCTCCCCACTGTGAAAGCTATGGGTACTATCCCACCGTAACTCGAAAGGGCCCGGACCAAGCCCTTGCTCTTAGAGGTGATGTGAACACCCCCGCCGATGGCCTCTACAAACGCATCCAGACCGGTAGCCCTCACCAAATTCTTAGGGTTTACCCCATTCTTCTCAAAATCCGGCATCCTCTCGCCAAAGCTTAACCGCTAT
Organism: Adenophora triphylla var. japonica; assembly: GCA_022495995.1. Lineage (NCBI taxonomy): Eukaryota > Viridiplantae > Streptophyta > Magnoliopsida > Asterales > Campanulaceae > Adenophora > Adenophora triphylla. Next base: position 10,763 of record JAFEMH010007246.1, read on the forward strand.
CTCCGATGGTCCTCTAGACTTGTTCTCCCGTAGACAAGCACAAAAAAAAAAAAAAAAAAAAGAAGTGTCAGTCCTTCATCATTTTCAAAAAGCATGCATATATTCACAAAAATGCACATATTTTCAAAAGAAAAGCATTCACAAAAATTTCTCTAGCATTATTTGCATCAAAAAAAGCGTCTTTCATCACTTGAAACGCGTCATGTCAAGTCCCATTGCTTTCCTAAAACACAAAATCACAATTTTCACAATTCTTTGCACATAAGCATTATTCTTTCAGAAATGGCATGCATGAATCATTTTCATCTTCCAAAATCATGTTTTCTCATTGAAAATCAGAATTTTGACCTAGTTCTAGCACAAGGCAAGAACTCCGTCTCATATTTTGAAAATTCTCATTCTTACTTCATTTTGCGAGAAAAAAGTGAGTCATTCTCATAATTTTCATCAAATAAGTTGCACATGCATATTCTTAGCCTCATAGGTTGTTCATGCATCTCAAAATCATTCAAAAAATCATTCAAAAATCCTAAAATTCGGGTCAAGCCCTAAATCATTCAAAATTCAAGCAAAATCATCGGATTTGAGCAAAATGAGAATGCTTACCCCAACCGATCGCGGGTTCGTTGATTTATGCTCCCTTCTCCCCGGGTAAAGCTCCGATGGAGGCGTAAGGAAGTCATACTTCCTCTCCGTCCGAACGAGCTCCTTTCTCCTCCTTCTCGCAGCCGCGGAGATGTTCCTTCTTGCTTGCCTCGGTATGGGATTGCCCTCCGGATCCATTCCAATCGATAGAAGCAAAGGGAATTGAAGAATTTTGAAGAAATTCTCTCCTTTCTCTCTCTCTTCCTCGGCAGTTCTTGGGCGGCAATAATGCCCAATGCCCATTCAAACCTGTTTTAAATAATCTGGAAAAAACAGGTCTCTAGCCGTACGGCTCCTTTTTCTCCATCTCATGCCGGGCGGCTTCATTCGCTCTGAGCAGAAATTACAATCCTGCCCCTGAACCTTCCACTTGGGCATGCAATTTCCGTTATCTTTTAACCAAGATAACATCTTTTTCAGAAAATATCCCTTATCTCTTTAGCAATCAAGCTCTATTCCCAGTCGCCTCCGTTAATTCCGTTATAACGGGATAACGCTAGGTGACAACCTCCGAATTGTCAAAACTCTAAACTGAGCCTACCTCTATCCCGAATAGTGACGTGTGCTAAGTTTCTATCAACTTAAGCTACCTCTATCCAGAATAGTGACGTACGCTTAAGTTTCTATCAACTTAAGCTACCTCTATCCCGAATAGTGACGTATGCTAAGTTTCTATCAACTTAAGCTACCTCTATCCCGAATAGTGACGTATGCTAAGTTTCTCTCAACTTAAGCTACCTCTATCTCGAATAGTGACGTATGCTAAGTTTCTATCAACTTAAGCTACCTCTATCCCGAATAGTGACGTATGCTAAGTTTCTCTCAACTTAAGCTACCTCTATCCAGAATAGTGACGTATGCTAAGTTTCTATCAACTTAAGCTACCTCTATCCAGAATAGTGACGTATGCTAAGTTTCTATCAACTTAAGCTACCTCTATCCAGAATAGTGACGTATGCTAAGTTTCTCTCCAGAATAGTGACGTACGCTTAAGTTTCTCTCAACTTAAGCTACCTCTATCCCGAATAGTGACGTATGCTTAAATCATTCAAACTTTGGCAACCCATATCTCTGATTCGAAAGAGATTGAGACGTATGCTCAAGTTCACCAAACTCTAGCTACCTCTATCCACTCGATAGTGACGTCAGCTCTAGTTTCCTCAGGTGACAGCCTCCATTAATTGTCAAAACCCTCAAGGATCCTAGACATCGTTCCTAACTATCTAGTGATGCTTGAACTACGATCAAGGCTTGATTCCTCCGGGATACGTAGGTAGCCTTTTATAAAAGGTCCATCCATTCGACCACTTTGGTCACCCTGTTTCTTTGTCACTCCTCAGTGATAAAGCAGCCCCTCATAAAAGTTCAGATATCCGACCACCTTGGTCACTTCTAGCATATCCCCAGTAGGATCAATTGCTTGACCTCCTAGGTCATTTTCTCTTCTATTTCCCCAAAGAAGAGACCGCTTCTCTTCTTCCTCCCCCAAATGATCCTAATTCCGAACTACGGCCTGGCTTGATTCCTCCGGATACGTAGGTAGCCTTCCAAAGGTTCAGGCCACTCGACCGTCTTGGTCACCCAATCCGTCTCGGCATTCGCCGCATCGGATCCTTTTCTATCGACAACCCCACTCGCCTTGCAAGTGACGTTGCCGAGGGGCTTCTGTAAGTACCCAAATCGCTCATGCCTTCCGGTTAAATTTCCCGGCAATTTCGGTAAGTTTCCGGTAATTCCCGGACCTTCCTAGTGTTCCGGAAATGTCTGGAGCAGTCCCAAATTAAAATTAGGGCTGAAGGAAGCCTTCCTAATTATGAAAACACGTTTTTCTTAATTAGGAGAAGGTTCTAGAATAATGCCACCTTGCATGGTTCTAGAATGCTTTGAGTCATTGTGGATAAGCCCGCACGTGCATTAGCTCGTGCTCTCGGCCGCACGGCTTCATTAGCCTTATCCAGACTGCCTATAAATAGAGCCCTCCTCTACCCATTTCAACAACAACAACAATACACACACTCCATAGCAATACACTCAGTCACTCCCAAGACGTGAAGAATATTGGTGAAGGCTCAAGAAGGTGAAGAAGAAGGCCAAGAAGCTCCCTCCCTCCTCCTTGAAGATCCAAGACCAATCTCTCCTCCTAGCTCCGACCAAAGAAGCAAAAGGAAGCAATTGGTAACCTCGCACGCCCTAACCTTGCTTTTAATTGATATACTTGCTCATTGCATTCATATATCTTGCTTGGGACTTGGCATTCATAGTTAAAGATCACATCTTTATCACCCCCTTTCCCTTTTTGCATGCATTAAGACCTCATTTGTCATAAAAATGTAGTCTTTTTTCATAAAGGTGCATCCTTTGCACCTAAAACTTCCATTTTCAAATAAAAATGTCATTTTTATGCATCATTTGCATATAAAAATCCAATCTTTTCAAATAAAAATGCATCCTTTGCATTCAAAACCCCTTGTTCAAGCATCATTTGCTTTAAAGACCATGTCTTTACCATAAACTAGCATCATATGCTTTTCAAAATGCAATCTTTATGCATCATTTGCAATAAAGATTATTTCTTTAAACTAAGTGCATCATTTGCAACCCAAAAATGTCATCTTTTCATTAAAGTGTCATTTTTCATCATGCATTTTCCCCTCTCCCCCAACCTTGGAATGGACCGGTGTAAAAGATCCTATCTTTACATCGTTCCTTCCATTAAAGGTTCCATATTTCTTTAGAAAGGGATACCTTGAACCCTATATCTCCGATTATCGCTTAAGAAAGAGTATGAAGCCTCTATACGAGCTCGACCGTCTTAAAGCGTAGGATTGATGGGCTAAGGACCCTCCTTTTCTAAAGAACCTCATCTTTGACCAAAAGAGAGTCATTCTCTCGATCACGCAAGTCCCGAGGGTCCCGAGGTTTAAAATGCGATGATCACAAGTCATAAGATGAGGACGGGATCATAATCCCAAATACATAAAATTCCAAGGAATCCCGAGCGACAACCAACAAATGGTTTGTACGTCCGGAAGACAACTTGGGACATTCCCCCCCTTTATTTTCAAACACATGCACACAAGAAAGCACGCAAGCAAGCACGATTACTGAAATCTTGGGAGACTTGCTCCGGCAAGGCACTTTGGGTGAACGCCAAACGTTCTTCCCAAGGGGTAACTTAACCTCCGAACCCAAGTAAAACCTTTTTTTCAAAGTTTTGAGGTAATCAAAATGGCGTGGCGACTCCGTTTTTCAAATAACTCGGATGTCTTCAAACTCGCGTGAATCCAACACAAAATTTGGGCACCACATTCACACATGTGAGAGATCCAACCTAGAATAAGCCATTTGTGGTCTTATTGTTCATCCTTGGGATGGATTCTCCATGAATCCTATGTGATAGGGGAAGGGGGGATATGATGATCTGCATAGTAAAGACTTGATCTTTATAGCAATAAATCACATATAATAGCAATAAATGGCAATATGGAAAGCAAGTAAGCAATATGACAAGATGGCAAGTATATTTCAAAGAGGAAAAGAGTAGAGGTTACCAATGGTGGTGTTCCTCTATCTCCCTTGAAGCTTTCCTAACGAAGGAGTAACTTTGGAAGGATTTTGGAGAGGGGGAGGTGATTTTGAGAGGGTTTTGCCTTCTGTAAATTCGTGGAATGATTTTGGCAGAGTGACAGTGCAAAAATTATATATAAAAATGAATAGAGGATGCCTCTATTTATAGGCAGATTTGTGCTTCCTAATGAAGCCGTGTGGCATTAACCACTTGCCAATAAAGCCGTGCTCTCTTATCCTTTAATGACTCAGCCTGTTTCTAGAACCATGCATGGTGGCATTCTAGAAGCTCTTTCCAGCGAGGGACTATGTGGAATTTTAATTCCTAACAAGTCTTTCGCCCCTCGAAAGGTTTGGGAAGATTCCCAAATTGCCCCTGAACTTTAGGAAAGTCCGGGGAATTGCCGGGAAATTTAACCGAAAGGCATGAGCTAGATTTGGGTACTTACAGAAGCCCCATGGCAATGTCACTTGCAGGGCGAGTGGGGTTATCGATAAAAAAAGATCCAATCTGGCAAACTGCCGAGACGGATCGGGTGACCAAAGTGGTCGAATGGCTGAACCTTTGGAAGGCTACCTACGTATCCCGGAGGAATCAAGCCATAATCGTAGTTCGGAAAAGATCCGCTGGGGAATGGGTGTCATATGGGTAGAATTGGCTGAACCTAAAGTAGGCTACCTACGTATCCCAGAGGAATCAAGCCAGGTCGTAGTTCGGGATCCACTAGGGAATGGCGAAGAGAAACTGGTATCTTGCTAGGAAGATAGAAGGAAAGTGACCTAGGAGGTCAAATGGCTGATCCTACTGGGGATATGCCAGATGAAGGGAGTGCTGGACCTTTATGAGGGGCTACTTCACCACTGAGAAGTGATGAAGGAAGAGGGTTACCATTGCGGTCGGAATGCTGGACCTTTATGAAAGGCTACCTACGTATCCCGGAGGAATCAAGCCTTGGTCGTAGTTCAAGCCTCCCTAGATAGTTAGGAACAGGTCTAGGATCCTTCAGATTTTGACGATTAATGGAGGAGTCACCTTATTGACAATTAATGGATGTTGTCACCTGATTGACAATTAATGGAGGTTGTCACCTGGTTGACAATTAATGGAGGTTGTCACCTGATTGACAATTAATGGAGGTTGTCACCTTATTGACAATTAATGGAGGTTGTCACCTGAAGAAACTAAAGCTTACATCGCTATCCAGGAGATAGAGGTAGCTAAAGTTTGGAAAACTGAAGCGTACTTCACTATCTAGGAGATAGAGGTAGCTAAAGTTTGGAAAACTGAAGCATACTTCACTATCCAGGAGATAGAGGTAGCTAAAGTTTAGAAAACTAAAGTGTACTTCACTATCGAGGAGATAGAGGTTGCTAAATCTTAGAAAACTGAAGCGTACTTCACTATCTAGGATAGAGGTAGCTAAAGTTTGGAAAACTGAAGCGTACTTCACTATCCATGGGATAGAGGTAGCTAAAGTTGGGAAAACTAAAGCGTACTTCACTATCTATGAGATAGAGGTAGCTAAAGTTGAGGAAACTGAAGCGTACTTCACTATCTAGGAGATAGAGGTAGCTAAAGTTTGAGTCTTGACAATTCGAAGGATGTCGCCTGACGTTATTCCGTTATAACGGAAGTAACAGAGGTGCTTCGAGAGGAAAGTTTATTCTCATTAGAGATAATGGGATCCTTGGGAAACAGCGTTACTCTGGTTAAGAGATAACGGGGATTGTATGCCTAAGTGGAAAGTCCAGGGCCAAAAGAATCCGTCCGGCTTGAAATCTAATTTCACCAGATTATTTAAACAGAATTTGAAATGGGCAAGGGCACCATTGCCGCTTGTTTCTGCTGAGGAGAAGAGAGAGAGTAGAGAGAGAATTTTCGAAAATCTTCAATTCCCTTGCTTCTACTACTCGAGATGGATCAAGAGGGGAATATTGTGCCTAGGCAAGCGCGGAGGAACTTGTCGGAGGCCGCTAGGAGGAGGAGGAGGGAATTCGTTCGAACCGAGCAAAAATACGACTTCAATACACCTCCTTCTGAGCTTTATCCCGGGAAGAGGGAGCACAAATCGACGAAACCTCATTCTATTGGGGTAAGCATTCTTGATTTGCTTGATTTTGTCAGTATTGATTGAATTTTAATTGATTGAGGGCTTGACCCGATTTTTAGGAATTTTTTTTTTGAATTTTTCTTGCGATTTTGTTGATGCTTTTGGGAGTTTGATGATTAACCTATGAGGCTAAGGAGATAAATGAACATGCATGTGCAATTCATTTGAGAAAAATATGAGAATGACTCATTTTGAAAATAAAGTAAGAAAAATAATGTCTAAAATGTGACGGAGCCCTTGCATGTGCTAGAACTAGGTCAATTTCTGATCATGGATGAGAAAGCAAGATTTTGGACGATGAAAAGGATTCATGCATGCCATCTTGAAAAAATAAAGTTTATGTGCAAAGAATTTTGTGAAAATTGGAAATTTGCGCTTGTGAGAGCAATGTGCTCAGGATGACGTGCTTCAAATGATGAAAGGCACGCTTTCTAGGCAAAGGATGCTAGAAATCTCTTTTGAATGCTTTTCTTTGAAAATATGTGCACTTTTGAATATATACATGCTTTTGAGATGAAATGAAGGACTGACACATTTTTTTGTTGTGTTTTCCAACAGGAGAACAAGTCGAGGGGACCCGCTGAGGTGGCTGTGAAGTTGTGGGATAGGATGCCTGACTTCGAAAAGGATGAGGTGAATCCCAAGCAGCTGGTGATCGCTACAGGGCTCGATTCTTTCATTGATGCTATTGGTAGAGGCATTCATGTGACCTCTAAGAGCAAGGGGCTGGTCCAGGCCCTTTCGGAGTTCTGGTGGGACACCACCCACAGCTTTCACCTTAGTTGGGGGGAGATCACGGTGACTCCTTCCAACTTTACTGCTATCACTGGCTTACAGTTCACTAGGAGGCCTGTGACCTGGAGAGATCACATCACTGCAGCTGAGTTCAGAGCTCTGGTAGGTTTTGACCTCCATCCTAAGGGGCTTGGGATGGAGACGAGGTCTGTTGAGGTGGAGGTTTTGAGGTGTATGGATGAGTTTGCCGCCAATGAGGTGACTGCCCACCAGCTCGCGAGGGCTTTTCTGTGGTTGATGCTGTCAGTCACCATTTTTGCGAATTCTGGGACGTTGGCGATGCTTTTCCTGCTTTACTCTTTGGAGAATTTGGATGAGGTTGGGGCGATCTCTTGGGGTGGGGCTGGATTGGCTGAGCTCTACTTTTCTTTGGATTTGTACAGCCGAAACGTGGCTGCTTCTATGAGTTGTTTTTCTTTTGCTCTTGAGGTACTCTCACCTTCTTTTCTCTCTTTTACTTTTCTGTCTTGAGATTTTTATGAGAGAAATGAGCCTTTTGTTTTGAACATGCAGGTCTAGTTTTGTGAGGTGATTGGGTTCTTTCCTTGGAACCAACAAAGTGATCCAGAGATCTTTCCGGCTATGATTCGCTGGAGGGGAGAGGCTAGAGATAAGTTCACAGGGAAGACCTGGATTACTTTTGATTACAAGATGGTTAGACCGGTTATCAATAGGGACGGTCACAAGAGGGTGGATTTCTATCCTTGGGGGAGGTACCCGGAGGCTTTGCTAGGGGATGCCTTGGTGGCGACTAGGCAGAGGAGGTGGCTGACAGAGCTGACCTGTGATGTTATTTATCTGGGGGATCGCTTCTCCAGGCAGCATGGCCATGTCCGTCCTTTGGATGCCATCACTCATCATGACCCTCCACCGCTCATGCTGCAGCCCAGGCATTGGTCGGCAGATGAGATAGAGAGGTATCAAGCTGGTGTGGCGGCCGAGGAGTATTTCGACTTTGCTACCCCGTATGCCACCTTTGTGGAGCAGCGTTTGAGGACGCCGCAGAAGCTAGTGAAGATAGCTGCTGCTCAGGGGTACGGGGAAGCTGAGCCGACTGATCCGCCTATGCCTCCTGCTCATCTCTCCTACGTGGTAAACGGGGTACCGAGGAGGTTCATGGTGCCTATTCCTGACACGAGGGAGCCCCAGTATACTCTGCCTGCTGATAGCACTGTAAGTATCTCTAGGTTCCTTCTCTTTTCGGATTTCTTTACTTTCTGCGATTTTGAGCTTCATTTTGAGATTTTCTGAGTTTTTCTTCTCTTTTCGCGCAGGTCCCTGCTCGTACCTATGATGGCTTGGTACGGCAGAATAAAGGTTGGAAGGATGTGTGTCGGTCCCTTCTGAGGAAGCTGGCATGCGCTTCCAGGGCTGGGGCGAATGTGCAGGAGTCCGTGCGCAAGAGGAGGCACGTGGGGAGCACAGCCTCTACCTCGTCAGCCTCGAAGTATCAGACCTCAGGGTATCAGACCTCATCCACCAGCGCCGTGCCTCGGGGACAGGGACCCAACACAGGCATTCTAGAGAAGCTAGCGGAGAATGAGTACGTGAATGTCAATCTATCTGATGTGAGTGATGACAAAGATTTGATGAAGGATCGAGAGTTCTATGAACTAAGCAGTGACGACGAGGAGTCGGAAGCTTAGGATTCTCTTAGGTTGAACTAGGAAGAGAGAGAAACAAACAATGAACAATTTATGCACAATTTGTTATTTTTTTCGTTTTGTTTGGGCGCCAAGGAGGCGAAGACAATGTATTAATCTTTTATTTGCTTTTCTTATCTATGCTTTATGTTTTTGCATATTACTTGAGCCTCGGGGCAACCTTTTTGCTTGGAAATGGGGCGGAAATTGGTCCGAAATGGTTTGTGATGACGTGTGATTGTACGGGTGATGTTTTGGTTATGTTTTTATGCAGGTTTCATTGAGAAAGTGGGGTTAGAACAGCAGCTTTGGCTGCTGCAGATTTTTTTTATGCAGAAGCAAATGAGGCCGTCCGGCCAGGTCCTGGGCCAAAGAAGCCGTGCGGCTGGAAGTCTTGTCTGAACTAGTTTTTTTCAAATAAAATCAAGGAATGGCCTTTTCATTTCATTTTCACCCTAAGCTTGTCCCAACTGATCCCAGAGCATATTTTTGACCAAAAATCATCAACTTCGATCACTCGCCATGGAAAAACCAATCAGATTGCAAAAGGGGAAAAGAGACCGTTTTCTGTCCGATCTTCAATCTTGGATGAGGCACAACTTTCAATCTAACAAGGGGCTGTTCGATACCACCTTCAAGATCAAATCTTTATGGCATTTGAAGGATCTCCCGCCCGATTGGGACCTTTTGAGGGCCGCAGCGAGGTTTTGGGACGTCCGGAGACATGTTTACTGCTTTTCTTACAACGAACTCGTCCCAACCTTCGAAGACTTCCGGGCATTGATTGGGGGTCCAGAAATTGAGGCCGTTTCAATTCCTTTGACCGGAGACGTGCCGGTGATAGTAAAGCTGGCATCTTTTCTGCAAATTTCTCTGGAAGAAGCCAAGGGGATGATGGTAGCCCCTGACAGGATCAATATTTTTGATATCCCGAGTAGGTTTGGGTCCTCGGATACGGCTGCGACCACGGTGGCTGTAGATGCCTTTATCTTCTGTGTGTTCTCTTTTCTATTCACTGCTGAGTCCTTAGGGGTCTGCCATAGTGGCCTTTTGGACATGGTCAGGGATTGCAGAGCTGGGAAAGACATTGTCCCGCTGGTTTTGGGTGAGACTCTGCATGGCATTGATAGGATGGCTAGGGGAGACCATTTTATGAGGTCTGGGAGCCCTGCTATGTTGACTCTATGGCTACAGGAGAGACTTGGGGCTTTGCCTGGGGCTGCGCCTTCTCAGTGCCCTTGGGTGATTTCTCGGAGAGGTGCATCTAGGCAACAGGATCAGGGTGGCTGGGAGCTGATGATGGCTCGGCTGTATACCTCTGACATTCACTGGTGGGTGCCTCACTGGAGGCTGCAGACTCGGAGGACGTTTCAGGAGTCCTACATAGTGAGGGTTCTGGGGCTATCTTGGTCATCCTTCTACATACCTTGCTTGGTATCCAGGCAGTTTGGGATCTTACAGGAGCCTCTGGATGATTGGAAGGACATCAGTACCATGGAGGTGGCGCTTTTTGACATGAGGGATCCAGCCAGCTTCTCATTTTTCTCGAGAGCGTGGACATATGCCGCTTTCCCACCCAGGGCCATTCTCAAGAGCAGGAAGAGTACTATCCTGACCACGGCTTACTTGGACTGGTATGAGAGGGAGATGGGGGTGACTCAGGTCATTTTGGGAGAGAGACGTCAGGCTTTATTGGGGGCTGACTGTGACCCGAGCAGGACTTTGAGGGAGACTAAGGCTAAGGCTAGTTGCCATAACCAGTCGGGTGACCTTATCAGGGATATGGAAGCTTGATATGAGAGGCTATCGGAGGTCGCTCCCCTTACTGAGGCTCAAAGGGAGGAGATACGGGCTCGTGCCAGGGTAGAGAAGGCACTTATTGACACGGGTTTGGTGGAGGCTCCAGTGAGGATTCCTGAGATTGGGATGAGGGAGACTGACATCATTGAGAAGAAGAGGAAGAACACTCGACGAGGTCGAGGTAAAGGGAAGAAGAACAAGGAAGACTCAGTGAATGACAACTGATAGATCTATTCCTAGGATTCCCTTACTGCCTTTTGCAAACATAATCGATCATTAGGTCTTTTTGTATGTTTTAGATCTTTGTAGCAGGTTAGCAGAGTCAAGAGTAGACCGTGCTTGAACTCATCAAGAAGTTTTTAACTTGTAATTAACAAGAGATATTATCTTAGAAATTTATTCATGACACATTTCATGGAAACATTGAATGTCTTATTTATTTTTTAGACTGAACCATTTCTGGATGCCTACGTTCCCCTTTTACAAGAAAGACTAAGGGGCTCAGGTCTTCGTAGTTCATTCTAGTGAACTATCGGGATTTTTGTTTGCTTGTTCTTGTTTTTTTTTATGTGCAACCCTGTCTTTTGCCTAGACCGCCCTTTTTGGGGTTTTCAGCCTAGCTGGGCATTACTCTTTTTGCACTATAACTTTTTCTTTTCTTTTTTTTCTTTTTTCTTTTTTTTATATGCAGCCCTGTCTTTTTCCTAGACCGCCCTTTTTTGGGTTTTCAGCCTAGCTAGGCATTACTCTTTTTGCACCAAAATTTTTTCTCTTTTTTTATTTATTTTTTTTTTTTTAGACATAATACCTGCGGAGCTTATCACGGTTGACTAGATGAACAAAGGGATTGCCGTCCAGGTCCGCAAGCTTCATTGCTCCTCCCGAGAGTATCTTCTGCACCACACACGGGCCAATCCAAACGGGTTCCCATTCCCCCAGAGTGTTGTCTCTGGTAGGGGGCTTTACTTTCAGCACTAAGTCACCCTCTTTGATGTCCCTGGCCTTGACCTTTTTGTTGAATGCCCTGGCCATTCTCCTTTGGTAGGCTCGGGTGTGTGCCATGGCTTTTAGCCTCCTTTCATCAAGTAGGGCCAATTCATCATGCCGGCTGCGTAGCCATTCTACTTCATTGACGTTGTTTTCTAGGAGGACCCTTAATGACGAGATTTCCAACTCTACTGGCAACACTGCTTCCATCCCGTAAGTCAGGGCAAAGGGAGTTTCTCCCGTGGCTGTTCTAACAGACGTTCTGTAGCCCCAGAGCGCCAGATGAAGCTTTTCGGGCCAGTTAGGACCACGGGTGGCCATCTTCCGGATAATCCGTTCGAGTGTCTTATTGGCAGCTTCTACTGCTCCGTTGGTCTGAGGTCTGTATGGGGACAATTTGTGGCGAGTGATTATGAATTCTGACAGCAATCTATCACAGTCCCCTTCAAAGTGCGACCCGTTATCTGAAATGACCTCATTGGGCAGATATTTTCTTTGACAAACTGGGCCACCTTTTTGGAGGTGAGGACCTTGTAGGACTTCGCTTCTACCCACTTTGTGAAGTAGTCGACTGCCACTAGCACAAATTCATGCCCATTGCTTCCAGCCGGGGCTATCTTCCCTATCACGTCAATACCCCAAGTTGCAAACGGCCAAGGAGTCGTCATGCAGTACAGGTCAAGAGGCAAAAGATGATTGAGGTTGGCAAACCGCTGTCATTTGTCGCACTTTCGGACGTACTGGACACAGTCTATTTCCATGGAAATCCAGTAATAGCCCATTCTGAGGATAACTTGCATCAACGCTCTGGCATTGTTATGAGGACCGCAGGGACCATTGTGGACTTCGGTCATCAACTCTCTTGCCCTTTCTTGGGTGACACATAGGAGGAGTGGTCCCTCGTACCGTTTCTTGTACAGGTCGCCCCCTAGAATGACATAGTGAGAGGCCAACCGTTTCAGGGCTTGCAAGCTCTTGGCTTTGATGCCTTCCTTTGGTCTACCTTCTTCATCTCTGAAAGCTGACTCCCCATCTTTGAGGAACTGGTAAATCTGACTGTACCAGGGTTCCTTGACAGGCTCGGGTCCTAAGTTGATTTCACAACAGAAAGCCGGGGCTTCTCTTCTACCCATTCTGAATGGTTTTATTGCTTTTCCCTCGGGGATCTCTACCCACTACTACATTTCTGACCTAATGTAACGCCAATTTTCGTTGCATTAGGGCCCAAAAACCGTTACATTAGGCCTAATGTAACGCCAAATGGCCGTTGCATTCTCTTGCGTCGCATTAGGTCTAATGCAACGACATAGTAAGCTAATGTAACGCCAATTTTAAAACTATATGAACACCTAATGCAACGCCAAAAAGAACCTAATGCAACGCCAATTTAAAAAGTGGTTGAATACCTAATGTAACGCTAAAAAATAGATGAGTCCCTAAAATTTATTACATAATTTCACAATTTTATTAATTTTTTAATTTTCTTTTTTTCAATATATATATATATATATATATATATATATATATATATATATATATATATATATACATGTATATATATATATATATATATATATATATATATATATATATATATATATGTATATATATGTATATTTATATATATATATATATATATATATATATATGTATATATATATATATATATATGTATATATATATATATATATGTATATATATATATATATATATGTATATATATATATATATATACATATATATATATATATATGTATATTTATATATATATATATTTATTCTCAAACAATCCCTTAACTTTTTTTTTCTCAAATCAGTCCCTTAATGTTTTTTATTCTCAAATTAGTCCCTTAACATTTTTTATATTCAAATCAATTCTTACATTATTCAAAAGTAACACTTTGCTCCACCACCATTCACCACCATCCACCACCGTCCACCACCGTCCACAACCACAAATTAAACAAAAGATTGTACAAATCAAAATAAAACACAAAATACAATAATAAATCAAAAGGAAAGAAGGTTCAGGGATCTCTTGTTTGACGGAGAGAAGAAGACGGTTGAGGAAGAAGACGGTTGAGGAGATCTGGAGGTGTTGTTTGAGAGAGAGCGTTGGTGGTTGTCGGCTTTGGGTAGCGATTGAGATCGGAGGGTTGTCGCCGGAGAAGGGGAACGGTAGGGAGATGTCGCCGGTGTATGGTTTTTGGCAAAGGGGAAATTAGATCGGGAAGTTGGAATGGAATTGGTCACCGGTTGGTTTGAGGATCGGAGAAGAAGGGAGAGGTTAGGTTGAGGTAGCTTGGTTAGGGAGGTCGCCGGTGAGGAAGAAGCTAGGTTGAGGGATTTGGTGAAGAAGGTTGCCGGAATTACGCCTTCTGCGTATAGAGAGAGAGAGAAGAGGGAGAGGGGTGATTTACGGATAGAGAGAGAAGCATAAGAGAAATGAGAGAAATGGAGAGAGAACCGAGAAAGAGAGAGAAATGAAGTGGTTTTGTTTGAATCAGTATCAACCGTTGGATCGAATGTATTGAACGGTTAGATGTTGTTTTATTCATGATCCGCGTGAAATTTATGGATCCAATCAAAAAATTGCACAACACATATTTATATTTGTTTCACACTATACTATATGCTAACTAAAATTGCACAACACATATTATTAATAATTATTATTAATAAAAATTAATAATAATTATTATTAATAATAATTATTATTAATAATAATTATTATTAATAATTAATAATAATTATTATTAATAATTATTATTAATAATTAATAATTATTATTATTAATAATTATTATTAATAATTATTCTTAATAATAATTATTATTAATAATTATTATTATTAATATATTAATTATAATTATTATTAATAATTATTAATAATAATAATTATTAATAATTATTATTATTATTATTAATAATTATTAATAATAATAATTATTAATAATAATTATTATTAAGAATGATAATAATTAATAATAATTATTATTATATAATTATTAATAATACTTAATAATTCTTAATAATTATTTTTATTATTAATAATAATAATTATTATTATTATTAATAATTATTAATAATAATTATTATTAAAAATAATAATTATTAATAATAATTATTATTAATAATAATTATTAATAATAATAATTATTAATAATGATTATTAATAATAATTATTATTATATAATTAATAATAATAATAATATTTATTATCAATAATATTTATTAATAATAATAATTATTAATAATAATACTCCCTCTGTCCCATAAAACATTACCCCTTTTACTATTTTGGGCGTCCCACTTTAAAGTACCACTTTCCTAAAAAGGAAAAAAAAATAACTATTCTCTCCACTCATTCTCTCTCCTCCCACTCACAACACTTTTCAAATTTACTATTCTCTCCACTCATTCTCTCTCCTCTCACTCACAACACATACTTTAATAACATTATTTCTTATTTTCCGTTCTCAATAGTAAATGGGTAAAGTTCTTCGGGACGGAGGGAGTAATTATTAATAAAAATAATTATTAATTATAATTATTAATAATAATTATTATTAATAATAATTATTAATCATAATAATTATTAATAATGATTAATAATTAATAATAATAATAATGATAATTATTAATAATAATTATTAATAATAATTATTGATAATAATAATTATATAATAATAATAATAATAATTATTAATAATAATAATTATTAATAATAATTAATATTGATAATAATTATTATTAATAATAATTATTATTATATAATTAATAATTAATAATAATTATTATTATATAATTAATAATAATAATTAATTATATAATAATAATTATTAATAATAATAATTATTAATAGTTATTATTATATAATTAATAATAATAATAATTGATATTAAAAATAATTAATAATTATAATGATTTAAACTGTCAAATAATATTATGCCTAATATAATTAATAATAATATTTATTATCAATAATATTTATTAATGTACCCTCATACCCTATACCCTATACCCTATAGGGTATACCCTATACCCTATACCCTATACACTATACCCAATAAAGTATACCCTATACCATATGCCCTATGCCCTATACCTTATACCCTATACCCTATAGGGTATACCATATACCCACCCTATAGGGTATACCCTATACCCTATAGGGTATTCCCTATACCATATAGGGTATACCCTATACCATATGCCCTATACCTTATACCCTATACCCTATAGGGTATACCCTATACCATATGACCTATGCCCTATAGGGTATACCCTATACCCTATAGGGTATACCCTATATCCTATAGGGTATACCCTATACCCTATACCCTATAGGGTATACCCTATACCCTATACCTTATAGGGTATACCTTATACCCTATAGGGTATACCCTATACCATATACCCTATGCCTTATAGGGTATACCCTATACCCTATAGGGTATACCCTATACCATATGACCTATGCCCTATACCCTATACCCTATAGGGTATACCCTATACCCTATAGAGCATACCCTATACCCTATAGGATATACCCTATACCCTATAGGGTATACCCTATACCCTATACCTTATAGGGTATACCCCATACCCTATAGGGTATACCCTATACCCTATACCCTATGCCTTACAGGGTATACCCTATACCCTATAGGGTATACCCTATACCATATGCCCTGTACCTTATACCCTATACCCTATAGGGTATACCCTATGGGGTATACCCTTTACCCTATAGGGTATACCCTATACCCTATAGGGTATACCCTATACCATATGCCCTATGCCCTATACCTTATACCCTATACCCTATATCCAATACCCTATATCCTATAGGGTATACCCTATACCCTATAGGGTATACCTTATACCATATGCCCTATACCCTATGCCCTATATCCTATAGGGTATACCCTATACCCTATAGGGTATATCCTATACCATATGACCTATGCTTTATACCTTATACCCTATACCCTATAGGGTATACCATATACCATATGCCCTATGCCCTATACCCTATATCCTATACCCTATATCCTATACCCTATATCCTATAGGGTATACCCTATACCCTATAGGGTATACCATATACCATATGCCCTATACCCTATGCCCTATATCCTATAGGGTATACCCTATACCCTATAGGGTATACCCTATACTATATGCCCTATACCTTATACCATATACCCTATACCCTATAGGGTATACCCTATACCCTATAGGGTATACCCTATACCCTATAGGGTATACCCTATACCATATGCCTTATGCCCTATACCTTATACCCTATACCCTATAGGGTATACCCTATACCATATGCCCTATGCCCTATACCTTATACCCTATACCCTATATCCTATAGGGTATACCCTATACCCTATAGGGTATACCCTATACCATATGCCCTATACCCTATACCCTATATCCTATAGGGTATACCCTATATCCTATAGGGTATACCCTATACCCTATAGGGTATACCCTATACCATATGCCCTATACCCTATAGGATATAGGTTATAGGGTATAGTGTATAGGGCATAGGGTATAGGGTATAGGATATAGGGTATAGGATATAGTGTATAGGGTATAGGGTATAGGGTATAGGGTATAGGGTATAGGGTATAGGGTATAGGGTATAGGATATAGGATATAGGGTATATGGTATATGGTATAGGGTATAGTGTATAGGGTATAGGGTATAGTGTATAGGGTATAGGGTATAGGGTATAGGATATAGGTTATAGGGTATAGTGTATAGGGCATAGGGTATAGGGTATAGGGTATAGTGTATAGGGTATAGTGTATAAGGTATAGGGTATAGGGTATAGGATATAGGATATAGGTTATAGGGTATAGTTTAGGGTATAGGGTATAGGGTATATGGTATAGGTTATAGGATTTTGGCGTTGCATTAGTAATTTAGGCGTTACATTAGGATTTTGGCGTTGCATTAGACTCGTTACATTAGCTCTGGCGTTGCATTAGATGCGTTACATTAGCTCTGGCGTTGCATTAGATGCGTTACATTAGCTCTGGCGTTGCATTAGCCGTTACATTAGCTCTGGCGTTGCCTTAGATGCGTTACATTAGCTCTGGCGTTGCATTAGATGCGTTACATTAGCTCGTGGCGTTACATTAGATGCGTTACATTAGGTCAGAAATGTAGTAGTGACCAATGAGGCTAGAGTAGCTAAGGCATCTGCAAATTTGTTCTTGTCCCTTGGCAGGTAATGGAAGGTTACTTCTCTGAACTGCACAGTCAACTCTTTCATGTAGGCATGATATCTTTGAAGGTTAGGATCCACAGTCTTCCACTTGTTGGAGACCTGGTTAATGATCAGGGCTGAGTCTCCATAGACCTCGAGCTCCTTGACATTCCTTTCTAAGGCAGCTTCTAAACCAGCAATGCAAGCTTCGTACTCTGGGGCATTGTTTGTGGCAGGGAAGTTCAACTTGATGGCTATTGGCATGTGCTAATCTTTCGGATTGACCAGTAGCATTCCTACGCCATTTCCTCTTTTGTTAGCAGCTTCGTCAAAGAACAGCTGCCATCGGTTCTCAGGCTCAACTACAAAGATTCCTTCATCTGGGAATTGGGGTTTAGGCCCGCGGTCCTCATTGCTAGGGAAGTTTGCCAGATGGTCTGATAGCGCTTGACCCTTGATTGCCTTTCTCGTCATATAGTTGATGTCATACTCAGCCAAGAAGAACGACCACTTTGCTAGATGCATCGAAAGGGAAGGCTTCTCGAAGATGTACTTGATGGGGTCCATTTTCGAGACCAAGTTCACAGAGTAGGCTTGCATGTAATGCTTTAGCTTACCAACTACCCAGACTAGTCCTGCACAAGTATTTTCGCACGCCGAGTAATTGAGCTTACTTCCTTGCAGCTTTCGACTTACAAAGTAAATGGCATTTTCTACCCGAGAGTCTTTCTTCTCTTGAGCAAGCATAGCCCCAACAGCCGTATTAGTGACAGTGAGATAGAGCAGAAGAGGTTTCTGTCCATGTGGGGGGCATAGCACCGATGGATGTACTAGGTACGCCTTGATTTGGTCAAAGGCATCCTGGCATTCCTCAGTCCATTCTGTGTCTGCATTCTTCTTCATGAGCTTGAAGATGGGCTCGCACATGGTAGTTAGCTGGTTGACAAAATGGCTGATGTAATGTAGTTTGCCCATAAAGCTTTTGACCTCTGTCTGGGTTCGAGGCGGCCTCATGTCCATAATGGCCTTGATCTTTCGGGGATCGACTTCAATACCTTGTTCCGTGACCATATACCCAACCACTTTTCCCCTTGTCACTCCAAAGGTGCATTTAGCATGGTTCAGTCTCATGGAATGCTGTCTCAACCTTTCAAAGAACTTTCGCAGGTCGACAAAGTGCTGTCCATCCTCACCTTTGGAATGGATTATCATGTCAACGACATAGACCTCAATTTCCTTGTGGATCATGTCGTGAAAGAGTGCAGTCGCTGCCCTTTGATACGTAGCCCCGACATTTTTAAGCCCAAAAGGCATCACCGTATAGCAGTACGTTCCCCACGGTGTGGTGAAGGCTGTCTTTTCTTGGTCCTCCTCGGCCATCTTGATCTGGTTGTAGCCAGCAAAGCCATCAACGAAGGATTTGACTTCGTAGTTAGCAGTGGCGTCCACCAGAATGTCTATGTTCGGCAAGGGATAGTCGTCCTTGGGGCTGGCCTTGTTCAGATCCCGGAAATCTACACAACAGCGCACCTTCCCATTGGCCTTAGTCACAGTCACGATGTTGGATAACCATGTCGGATATTCGATGACCCTGATGAATCCTACCCGCAGTAGCTTCTCAATCTCTTCTTTGACCTGTAGAGACCATTCTGGCTTGATTTTTCTCAGTTTCTGCTTTATTGGCTTGGCATCTGGTGCTAGAGGGATTCTGTGCTCCACAATCGAACTATCTAGCCCCGGCATATCCTTATATGACCATGCAAACACATCCATGTACTCTTTGAGCAGATTGACCAGTCTGTCCTGTTCAGCCCCCTGGAAGAAGTTCCCAACCTGTGTCTCTTTAGGTTCCTCGATGGTACCCAAGTTAACACTTGTCAAAACCTCCTCGGCAGCTTGGGCCCGGTTTTCCTCTTTATCTGTAACCAGCTTAAAGATTTCTTTAATGTATTGTTCATTTAGTGTGTTTGCATCTTGTTCAAATGATTCATTATTAACTGTTATTAAGTTATTAGTTAATTTATCATTTGTTAAGTTGGCAATAATGGGATACTCAGAAAGATCTATCATTTCATTCAAAGCGAAAGGAAGGATGACATTGGCTACATATTCATAATCTTCAGGCGTGAGGCCTTCAGATGACTCGGAGGACTGGAATTCGAAGACTCCTGACTCAAGGGTACGGACAACAGGGTGTTTGACATGACTGGACTGAGAGGGACGGGGGACCAATCCAAGCTCCGTGATCATTTGCCGCTTTGGCCGCTATCGGCCACCGAGAATGTCTCCCAATTCTTTAAAGGCATCTCTGTCTTGGTCACCAGAGTGCGGGGATCAAAAGGTTCTTCACCACCGTCTCCAATTACGGCAACTATCTCGTCATCTGAGCTGAAGTCGATCAAGTCAGGAATCTGCGCTTATTCATCAAAATGCCTTCGCAAAACCCGACTCACCGTCTTCACTAATGCGCCTTCTATCCGGGCTGATCTTTGGAAGAGCTAACTCGAAGGCGGAGAAATCCATTACCCCTGATGGGAAAAGTGCTGAATCCTTGAAACGGTCTGGGTTTCCTTTGAAGGCATACATGTTCTGAACACTAGTGGTAGCCCCAGGAATGTCCGGTAAGTCAAGGAACATCCTCCGAACAGGATTTGCTGGTTTTCCCCGAACTTTCTCAAGTTTTTCCAGAAGAATTTTCCTCAAGGAGATCTGACTATCACTTTCATCATATTGAGTCCCACCTCTTGTGAAGTACTGGGCCAGAGACAAACTGTAAGGACGGAGACGGATCCCTTCATTTCGTTTTTTTTGGACTGTTCCTTTAGCCTTTCTATCATTCTGAGAATTCTATTTGTATCCCAAGCCGTGTCGGGTGGCCTGTTCCATTACGTCAATGACAACATTGCGACCCTGAAGTCTTTTACCCAGTCCAAGCCCTGGAAGATAACCCATCTTTCTCATCACTCGCATGGCAGGAGGTATTTTGTCAGAGGTAGCAGTGAGGTCCGTGCAACACACTTGCGCTTTGGAGGAGGCTACATAGAATCCGGTCAAGGCAAGCCCTTCGTCATCATGTTTGATCTCCAGTATTGGCATACCTCCCGTGCTAGTTCCTTCAACGGTGACACTGTCTCTGTAGATAGTAGTAATAGTCCCATCACTTGACTGGAATTTGACGCATTGGTGCAAAGTAGAGGCTACCCCATTTATCTGGTGAATCCAAGGTCGTCCCAGCAAAGCGGTAAATGAAATGGGAATGTCGATCACTTGGAAGTCCACGTCCATGGCCTTTTTCCCAAGCCACAATTTGAGAGTAGCAATCCCCAAAACTGACCGAGTAGTGGAATCGTATGCCTTAATAGTTTGACTGGAAGGTTTCAAATCTACAGGATTCAAGTCCAACAGATCCATCATTTTCGCTAGCAGGACATTCATTGCAGACCTCCGTCAACTAATACCCTTGGTAATCGGCATTCTTCCAACTGGACTGTGATGTAAAGGGGTTCGTTATGACTGGCTCCATATTTTGGCAGGTCCAGGTCAGTGAAGGTGATGATATTTCCATAGTGGATATTTCCAATCATCTGGACGACCTCATCTGGGGTGACATCTATGGGAACCATGGTCTTGGCCAAAATTTCTTCTAGCTTCTGTTTGTGAGGATATGAGGAGGTTAACAGGGACCACAGGGAAATGTTGGCTTGAGTACACTTCAGCTGAGTCAACACCGGGTCCTCCTTTTCGGAGTCTGGCTTTTCTGCTTCTGGCTTGTAAGGTCTTTTGTCTGTCTTTGGTTCGGAGATGACATTTCTCTTGTCACCCTTAGGTTGTTCCACACTCATCTGCCCAGACCGAGTCATCACATAGACATTAGACTTTTCCGAGTCATCAGTCCTACCGGAGGATTCCTTCAGCTCTTTCAAGGTTAGAGGCGGGCTTTTGCTGGCGTATGGCCAACTTTGCTGGTTAATTTGATTAACAGCACTCCCATAGGTATAGGCAGCTTCCCGAATCTGATCCCAGGTCACTGGCTTTCTGGCTTTTTCTGAATTATGACTTCCCCATTGGCTTAGCAACTGCTGATTTCAGTTTCATCCTCCTCACTCAAAGCCTTGACAGTTTCATTCAGGCTTTTCAGGGTCAACATGCAACAGGAATTGTCGTTCCCATGGTTTTGAGGTTTGCTAATGGCTTTCTCATCTTGACGTAGCAACTTTTTCAACAAAGCAAGGTCACATTCCTTATCACTGTCAAACATATCCCTTCTTTCCCTCGGGGTCAATCTTCTGATGGCATCTTTGACATTGGCCAGACACTTCCTGAAGTGGGAGATTCAATCATTGATAAGGATTTCTGCGGGGTCAAACCTCGTGGCAGTTTCATGTTCTTTACTCACGGGAGGGTTTTCTGGGCTTTTTGGCTTCTGGGCTAACCACTCTTCCACCGTTCCTTCCGACATTTCGACTGTGTCTTCATCGGTCTCACTATAGTAACTTCGGTGGGAACTTTCATCTTGACTCTGATGACCAATGAGGGCAAAATCAAGGCGGGATACTTGGCGCCATTGTAAGTACCCAAATCCGGATCGTCAAAATCCGTTAAAAGTTAACCGGAATCCGTTAACTGGCCCGCTCCAGGTTAACCGGAACCCGTTAAGCTCTCCGTTGCCAAGCCAACGAGACGTCCCGGGACTGCCCCGAGCATCCCGACGTCGAAACGTACTTAACACACGTCATCGCACGTAAAAGTACAGCTTTCCCTGAAAAACGCACTTTCCGGCACTTTCCGGGGGCGTTTCGGACATTTTCCGGACTGTTATTTTAAAAACGAACAAAATCGGGACCCGAAAACGAACTCCCACACAGCCTGTGAGTCATGGGACACGTGGCTTACATGCCACCTCCCTCTAGTCACGTTTCAATCAAAAATCAAGGAGAAAAGACTAAAATACCCCTGGTATGCAGTCCAAGTCCGGCCGGACTCCTTTGCAGACTCTCAGAAATTGCCAGCAAGTCCCTCAAATTTCCAAAGTTTCACAAAACCCCCTGGATTTCAAGCTAAGTCCGACCGGACTCATGCTGAATTTTCACCTATAAATAGAAGGGTTGTCAAAGCCATTTAGAACAAAAAAATTACTCTCCAAAATCACCATTGCCACGACCCAAACCAAATCCTCCCTCTCCCAAGCTCCGTTTTGCCTCGATTTGCGTGAAAACTCCGCGTTTCAACCAAACACGAACCAAAACACCTCGAAACACCGTTCCAAACCACTTTCCATATCCCGTATACACCCCCCCAAGCCAAAGGAGTCGACCCTATCCATAGGTATAACTCCCTCTCCCTAATCTCTCGTTTCGTCTCGGTTTACACGCCAGTCGCTACAACCGTTTCGGATGACATCTTTGAAATGTAGACGCCTCCGTCTAACGGGGTCCGATACGTTTTAGCCCCTAGATCCTCTTCTCTTCCCGTAAGAGAAGTAATCTCGGGTTAAAACGGCGTTCCGGCCCCGTTCCATTTAAATTTCTGTCATTTACCACTCCGGACAATCGATCCGTCGATCGTCATTTACTTTTCTGTCATTTACATTTCTGGACCGTTTATCCGTCGAACGTCATTTACATTTCTTGCAACTTTACAATTCCGAGTCGTTTGGCTCGTCGATCGTCATTTACAATTCCGAGTCGTTTGGCTCGTCGATCGTCATTTACAATTCCGGATCGTTTGATTCCGTTGATACCGCACTTTAAATACTTTCATTTACAAAGTCCGACCCGTTTGGATCGTGATAGTATTTACTTTTCAAAGTCTGAGTCGCAACCCGATTCGTTGATCGCATGTCATTTAATACGTTTTTTTTTCCATAAAAATCGTTAACAATGTAATGCCCGATTCAAAACCGGAGTTCGACCTTCGAACTCTCTTTCAAAACGCGCGAAATGACGTTTGGCATCCAAACGCTCATCTTCAAACTCAAAATCCGACGTTTGTCATTCAAACGCTCGTCTTTTCAAACAAAGTCACCTAATCAACGTTTGACATTCAAACCAAGATTAAGCTTGTCATTCAAGCCCCCATTTCAAAATGCAAACACACACACACACGCACACGTTTTCGAGAAAGGTAGAAAGACTCGTCATACGAGGCGTTTCGGGTGATCTCGTAATACTCTTCCCGAAACGTAATGTGACCTCCGAACCTAACAATCTCTGGTACTAAAAAAGCCTTTTACTCGTTTTTGCTACCAATAAAAATGATCCCCGTTTTCAAAAATGCCTTTTCCTAAGTTTTTGCTACCAATAAAAACGACACCATTTTCACTATAGCTGTTTCTAAACGTTTTGGGCTCAAAATACGAAAACCGCGTGGCGACTCCTCTTCCTTCCCAAAAAGCGAGGTCTCAGACACCAACCCTCAGCGAAAGACAACCGCGCTTCGCGTCCGCGCGAAACCCCGGGTAATTTCAGCCATATAAGGGGTATTCTGGATTCTTCCCCTGACTTAGGGATTACCAAGAAGATATCACTATCGTCGTAAGATAATAAGGGGACCGGGGTCGCTTCAAACTTTAAGACCCTTTCTAGACCTTCCATACATTCTTCTTCGGACAACGTCTCAGGGGTGACCCTCAACACTGCAATGGAGTCCACTCTTCCCGATGGGGGTTTAGCCTCAATGACACTTACGTGTTCTAGATCGGCAGGTGGAGCCCACTTTCCTTTTTCAGCTAGAGCTTCAATCAAGTTTTTCCATTCACCAACCAAGTCTTTGTAAGGAGTGTTGAATTCTAGGATGTGGAATTCATACCCTGCCTCATTTGAGATCGCATCCATTTTCTCTTCTGAGCCCTTGCAAAGATGACAGACACACTTTGAGGTGATACAGTCCCCCTTTCTAGGTCTGTGATTTTCTACCCTATCTGGTCCTCCGGGTTTCATTTCCATTGGCTCCATGTTCATTCCTTCTACTGAGCTATCATCATCACTGTAAATCCATCCATTCCTATTCTCATTTGCGACTGACTCTTCGCTGTCACTGTCTGGGAGATAGGCAAATTCACAAGCGTTGACAATGTTGGAAAGGTCAGGTTGATACTGGAGTTTCGGGGTCAGGAAATTTGGTTCATGCTGAGGAGAGGGAGTGGGTCCCATGGGATGATGCGGAGACTGAACAACTGGGATAGCCGTGTCATTTTTTCTCTGTTGGTAGGGAACAAAGCTGGGTCTTATTTGAGGAGGCGAAGGCGTTGGAGCCCTGACGGCCTGGGATGTTGGAAAGGACTGAAAAGGGGTAGTCCTTGGAAAGGGATCATAAGTAGATGGAGGAGGGCATTGGTTATAGGCTGGGGGAGCTGAGATCGCTGCTTCTGGAGTCTCATCTTCTACCATAACCAGGGAACCATTGGCTTCGACCACTATCTGAACCCCATGACGACGGAGCGCATCGATAAGCATGGCTTGCTGTTTCTTATGGACCTTACAACTGCTTTCCAAGGCTAAGGCTAACTCTTCTTCCCTAGTTATCGGGTTACCCAAACCACTGCTATTTTCTGTCAAATCTGCCATTCTGACTCTCTGGGCTGACAAAACTGAGGATTCTGGCGAGCTATCTGAGAATTCTGCACTGCCAAGCCGCTGACCCGGTATTCTCACCCACTTCTTTCTCGCTGTGGGAAAGTGATAGGCAAGGTTTAGACTCTGGGGTAGGTGTTTAGGATGAAGGCTCAAGCAATATGCAAATTGAGAATCTTTCAGTTTACTTAAAACAGTGTCTTTTATTAATTTCTATTTTGTTGGAAAAGGGGTTGCCCTTCTTTTTCGCAACTACTCTAGATCCTGGATCAGTGGGTTCCGTTACTACGTCTATAAGCCCCTCATTTTCCACCTGTATTTCGACCTCCCAGGGTGGACAGCCCCGGGCGAGGGTCCTATAGGGCACGCGGATCCCACCGACCGAGAGAGAAGAACGCTCCTAGGGGTCTAGTGGGTCATAGGAACTTTTAACGCACGAGCGATGCGGATTATAGTCAAGGCAATGCCAGGAAAGTCTCGTCTTTCAGCCTTAACGGAATTTTGGCAGAGTTTCGCTTGCGCGATTGACGTTTTGACTTTTGGCACTGTCCCATGAAAATAATAGGCATGGGTCGGACGGTAAAAGCCGGATGACACGGTGTCACATTGAACTTTGTTGCATACGTTGCGTGAGTCAAAGTCAAAGTCAACGTCGGGTCAAGATCTTGCCAATTTTTCCTTGACGGAATTTTGGCAGAGCTCTGGTCACGCGAAAGATCTTTTTGATTTTGGCACGGACTCGGGCTCGACTCTTACGTATCCCGTGCAGGTCAAATTCAAAGTCAATGCCGGAGTCAAGATTCTGCCAATTTTTCCTTGGCGGAATTTCGGCAGAGTTTCCCTTGCGCGAAGGATCTTGACTCTTGACATGGGATAAGGTTTGACCTGTACGGGGGTATGCAATTAGGCTATATGACACGGTCTAGACCAAAAACCAACCAAAATTCACAGTTTTTAAAACGTGTGACACGGACTGTGCATTGGTCGACACTGGCTGCCATGGGGAGTTTGGGATGATTCCGTGCGCGCTCGGGAGCATCGTAATGATGTCCGTGACTGCAGCTGAACAACCACCTCGGGTTAAAAGGACGTGCGTACAAAGTGTACAGGATATATAAGGTGCGCGTAGTGTGCGACCTCCTAAAAATGTTCCTTTTTGAGTTAAAACAGAAATTTTCAGAAATGTGTTTTAAAGGAATGATTTTCGGGATGGGGGAAATGCAACAGTTAAGCACGTAAATTTTCTGGAGCCCGATCAGTCTTGGAACTGAATAGCCCCAAGCTGCCTAAGCTGCCAGATTAACCTCAGATTGTGTCCTGGTGGAATTGCCCAAAGAAGACGCCCGGCTAGGATCTGGGAAGATCAAGCCGTACGGCTGGATCAAGCAATTTTTCAGGTTCCAATATTTTTTCATTTCCAGGTTGTTCCCCGAACATTTTGGCACCTTTTCAGCTCCAGAAAGCTTCCTGTACAGTATTCAGAATGTGCACAATCCCAAAAACCAAAATGGATGCAAAAACAAGGAAAGGAAAGCAAGCACGAAACATGGATTCGCGGCGGAAGGCTAACCCACTCAAAAGATTTTTTTCTTTTTTTTTCAAAAGGATACCGGTACGTGGCATTGTTAGACAATATTTTATCCCTAACTCGGGTGAGGAGGCGATAACGGGAAGTTTAATGGTTTCCACCTATATACCAAGTATCATTTTTTTTATTAAAAATAAAAGCTTTTTGGTTAGTCCCCAGCGGAGTCGCCAAACTGTGAATGTGGTGCCCAAGATTGCGGCGCTTTTTTGTGTTTGAACCGCTTTCTCGTGTAAGGGGTCACCGCCTCAAGTCGGTTTGAAGACATCCGGTTTAAATTGAAAAACGGAGTCGCCACGCCATTTGATTTCCTCAAAACTTTGAAAAAAAGGATTAGGGTCCGGAGGTTAAGTTACCCCTTGGGAAGAACGTTTGGCGTTCACCCAAGGAGCCTTGCCGAAGCAAGTCTTCCAAGATCCAACTTTCATGCTTGCTTTGTGCTTTCGTGTGTGAGATGTGATTTGAAAAGGGAGGGAATGTGCCAAGTGATCTTCCGGGCGTATAAACCATAAGTTGGTTATCGCTCGGGATTCCTTGGATTTTAATATGTTCGGGACTTTGATCCCGTGCTCATCTTGGACTTACGATCATCATTAAGTGACCTTTGGTCCTATGTGATCGGAATAGGGACACCTCTTTTATAGTCCAAGAATGAGACTCTTTAGAAAGGAAGGACCTTTGCCCATCAATCCTACATCTTGAGACGATTCGAGCTTGATAGGGACATTTATGCTCGTCTCAAGTGATGATCGGAGATGTAAGGGGCTTAGGTTCATCCGTTTCTAAAGGGATATCCGACTATGGCTTCTTTATATGGAGGAAACAATGCAAAGATATGACCTTTACACCGCTACGCCACAAGAGATGCTTCAAGTACCAAAAGGGACTAAGGGGAGGGGTATAAAGATTGGATCTTTATACTCATCCTATGCCTTTTTGTGCCTTAAGAAGGTCACTAGGCAATCCTTGGAGAGTGATCCAACCATGAGGGACATGGGGGAATGCATTTCGAAAGTAAAGATAACATTTTTATGCA
Source organism: Adenophora triphylla var. japonica (assembly GCA_022495995.1). Classification (NCBI taxonomy): domain Eukaryota; kingdom Viridiplantae; phylum Streptophyta; class Magnoliopsida; order Asterales; family Campanulaceae; genus Adenophora; species Adenophora triphylla. The sequence continues at coordinate 38,735 of JAFEMH010007246.1, forward strand.
AACATGTGTAAGGAACACTATGAAAGCTAAGACTAGGAATGTAAAGGGAGGACCTCTATGGATTTCCTATGTCCTTTAAGAACCATTTAGGTGGACAATCCTTGGAAGCAAGGTCTACGGGAAAGGGATGACATTTATGTAAGTAAAGATGACATTTTTAATGTAAAGATGACATTTTTAATTATAAAGATGATATTTTCACATCATCATGTGAGAGATCCACCCTAGAACAAGCCATTTGTGGTCTTATTGTTCATCCTTGGGATGGATTCTCCATGAATCCTATGTGATAGGGGAAGGGGGGATATGATGATCTACATAGTAAAGACTTGATCTTTATAGCAATAAATCACATATAATAGCAATAAATGGCAATATGGAAAGCAAGTAAGTAATAAGACAAGATGGCAAGTATATTTCAAAGAGGAAAAGAGGAGAGGTTACCAATGGTGGTGTTCCTCTATCTCCCTTGAAGCTTTCCTAAGGAAGGAGTAACTTTGGAAGGATTTTGGAGAGGGGGGAGGTGATTTTGAGAGGGTTTTGCCTTCTGTAAATTCGTGGAATGATTTTGGCAAAGTGACAGTGCAAAAATTATATATCAAAATGAATAGAGGAGGCCTCTATTTATAGGCAGATTTGTGCTTCCTAATGAAGCCGTGCGGCATTAACCACTTGCCAATGAAGCTGTGCGGTCTTATCCTTTAATGACTCAGCCTGTTTCTAGAACCATGCAAGGTGGCATTCTAGAAGCTCTTTCCAGCGAGGGACTACGTGGAATTTTAATTCCTAACAAGTCCTTCGCCCCTCGGAAGGTTTGGAAAAGTTCCCAAATAGCCCCTGAACTTTAGGAAAGTCCGGGGAATTGCCAGGAAACTTAACCGGAAGGCATGAGCAAGATTTGGGTACTTACAGGTTGGGGAGCTGGCTGACCCATAGGTCGAGAAGCATGGGCTCCTGTAGTGGTACCATAGGAGGCTAGTGGTGGCATTCTGGTGTAGTCAGGGCGACCGAGAGTGGGGTTAGGGTCCTCTTCCTCTTCCACGGTGAAAGTGCCGTCGGGATTGAGACTGGCGGCCAAACCATGGCTCCTAATAGCCTCCAGAAGGCTGTTCATCTGAGCTTCCTGTCGCAGTCTCATTTGTTCGGCCAACTGATTCCACTGTTGTTCTGTCTGGGGAGTCCCGGGAGGCGGAGTGGTATTGTCCCCATTGTTACCAGCTGATGCAGACATTCTGAAAACCGGAGTTGAAGCAAATGGTGAAGCTGACGATGCGCTTGATTCTTCCCAACTAGCCAGACGGTGACCCGGTGTCCGTACCCAAGCTTTGCGAGGTGCTGCGGGAGGAAGATATAAGGGAGGTTCAGACTTTGGGAGTTGAAGAAAAAGGGGTAGGTGTTTGGGCTCAGGGCTCAAACAACATGCGTTTATTTGTTTAAGTTTACTTAAAACATGTTTTCTTAAAACCTAAGCGGTTGGAAAAGATTGCTCTTTTTTTTTTCTATTCTCTGTCCTGGATCAGTGGGACCCATCACTACGCCTGCGGACCCTCAACCTGTAACCTCGAACAAGGGTTTCGTAGGGCAAGCGAGTCCCACCGACCGAAAAGGAAAAACGAACCTACGTTTTGGCGGATCATGAAGTCTTAAAGCGCACTCGATGTAAATTATCGGCAAAGCCAGCGTCGAGGGTCAAGATCGAGTTAAGGTGCCTGAAGAAAAGTCGGCATGACCTTGACTGATAATAGTCCACAAGGGATCCTGACTCGTCGTTGGTTAAGAAGTAATTAAGCATGGAATGGGCGTTAATCCTTGATGACTCGGTGTCACACCGGGAGCCGGTGCATAAACCGTGCGGGTCAAAGTCAAAGTACGAGCCCCAGTCAAGATTGAGTCAAAGTTCTTGACGGAAAACCGACATGAATACGACTGATTTAGGTCCGCGGGGGATCCTGACTTGGCACGTTCACTAGGGTTTGACCTACGCTGGTTATACACTGACATAGTCTGACACGGATTGGACCAAAAACCAACCGAGTCTCGGAAAAAAGTGTGTCACGGACAAGTGCAGGGTCGACACGAGGGTAAACCAATGGCTGTTTGGGTCATCCCGTGCTCGCACCGAGAGGCGTAGTAAGGCCTCCCAGGCTGCTACTGAGATTTCCCGGGTTAAGGACGTAGTGTGCAGTGTACGGTTAACGTGCGCGTAGTGTGCGGCATTGTATATTCTTTTTTGAGTAAAACAGAAATTTTCAAATGTGTCTTAAAAGCATGTTGCATGGCAAAAAAGATTTTTTTTTTGAAAACAAAATTTTATTGAAATGAGACCAGTACGTGGCGTTGTTCCCCCATAGCTTATCCCCGGCTCCCATAAGGAGGCGTTTTAAGAGGAAGTTTAATGGTTTCCAGCCTATATACTGATTATTATTTTTTTTTCGAAAAACATGTAAACACATAAATGCACGAGCACATAAACACGTAAAGTTTAACATTTAAGGAAATGAATCCGACAGTCATAATTGACTTTCCCGGGACGGTCAAATCGATAACAATGCGAAGTAGGAAAAACACATACACACACCAAAAACAAAAGTTTCAAGTATTGAGACAGAAGTTTGACCCGAAAAAGATTTTTTTATTTTTATTTTTTTAAAACAAGTTTTATTATTTGTTTGAAAAACGAGGTTTTTTTTTTAAAGGCTTATAAGTTCCCCAGCGAAGTCGCCACGTTGTTTTTAGTTTAAGGGCCAAAACTTTGTAAAATGCCTAAAATTAAAGAGAATGAGTTCGGAGTTCACGTTACACTCCGGTATGGACGTTTTGACGTGCACCCGGAATGCCTCGTATGACGAGTCTTCCTTACTTGAAACTTTTGTGTGCGTCTGTGTGTGTGTGTTTTTTTTTTAAAAGGACTTTCTTAAAAGGGATTTTCTGGAAAATAACTGAAATTCTAGGGACTGAACTGAAAAAAAGTTAGAAAATAGTGATTAAACTGAAAATAACAGAAAACTGGGAAACTGTTTGCAGGAGACAAAGTCATCCGCGTGGATAAGACTGTAGTGCAGTCTTATCCGCGCGGATGGGCCTGCAGTGTCAATATTTTTTTATAGTTTCCAATTTAGTCACTGTAATTTCTAGAAAGTTAACTAGATTTACAGGACTTAATTGGAAATGTAACTGAAAGCAGAAAATGAAAGAAATGCTTGGATTTTTGGCATCCATGTTTTGTCCTCTCTTTTCCTAGACTTTGATTAGTTGTCATAAGTGATAAATCCACTTAACCAAGCCACCCGGGGGTACATTAGGACTTTGAAAACATGTCATTTGCTAGGGACAAGGGGATTTTGACATAAAAAGTAAATTGACAAAAAAGTTAGGTCAAGATGTATCAACTTTAGAGGAAGATCTCTAAGGTGGTCATAAGAAGACCATCCTTGAGACCTATACTCAAGTGTATCTTATACATCTTGTGTGAGCTATTTTATGAGTCTAGATGATTTTCATCCAAGGAAAGGGTTCCAAAGTGAGCATCTTAGACATAGGGAGGGGGATTTACAAGGAAGTAAAGGATGTAGACCATTTAAAGTGGTCATCTATGGAGATGGACTCCAAGATGACCATGCTTTAGGTAAAAAAAGGCAAGTACCAAGGAATGTAAAAGGGAAATGGGGAAAAACATGATAGTAAAGAAAATGTGGATTCCATTAGAAGATCATCCATGGAAATGGATTCTATGGAGATCCTCTTGGAACCTTGGGACATGAGGGAAAGGGGAGTCAAATAACAAGTAGTAAGTAAGACTACATCATTTACACATGAAATATGTGCATGAATGAGAGAGATATGAGTAGAGGGAGTGAGGGTTTACCAATTTTCTTGGGTTTGTGTTTAGGGTTTGAGGGATTTCAAAGCTTAGAAGTAGTTTTGGAGTGGATTTTAGGTTGGATTTGGTGTGGAATTTGAGTTATGAGGGTGTAAATGGCTGTTTGAAGGTGGATTTTGACAGAGTAATAGTAGGTTTTCGGATTTTTTGGCCTTGTTAAACTGAGGGAGAAGGGCTGTATTTATAGGTTGGCTGGATGACAATCTTATCCACGTGGATGAGATTGTAGGCACAATCTCATCCGCGCGGATGGGATCAGCAGCGTGCCTGGTTTTTGCAAAAAGCAGTTTTGGCTGTTTGCAAATGGTCAATATTCTTTTTTTATTGGGAATGACATATTTTCAGCGAGGTCCTATGCCACTTTTTTATTCCTAAGAGGTCCTTCCTCATTCAAATTGTCAAAATAATGTCCAAAATGCCCCTAAATGATTATAAATCATTAATTTAGGCTGACAGAACATTAACGGCCCAGATTGGGGCACTTACAGCTGGCGGTCCCTTTGACGAAGTAGCGAGCGAGGTCGAAGCTGTAAGGTCGGAGGTTGGGCATGCCGTAAGAAGTTCCCCTTTTGCGGGCTGCTGCTTTGGTTCTGGCGAGCCTCTTGTCTTCCCTGATGTCAGCTGGTGTTGGCACATAACCAAGCCTGTAAGTACCCTAATTCGGATCGTTACAATCCGTTAACTAGGCCCTTTCCAAGTTAACCGGAATCCATTAACTGGCCCTTTCCAAGTTAACCGAAATCTGTTAACTCCCCCTTTACGAGTCAACGAGACTTCCAAGGACTGCCCCGTGCATCCAAATTCCAAAGTGTACTCAACACACGTTATCACACGTAAAAGTACCACTTTCCTCGAAATACGCAATTTTTGGGACTTTCCAGGACTGTTCCAGACATTTTCTCGGACAGTTATTTAGAAAACAATCAAAACCGGGATTAACGGAGTAAAAACCCCCATCTTAGCGACTAAGCTAGACACGTGGCACACATGCACAGCCTCCCACATCTCCATCAATCAAATTCAAGGGTGAAAAGTCCAAAATACCCCGGAAAATTGAGAAACTGGCCGGCCGGCCTGTTCTTCCGGATAAATCGCCAGTCTCAGCAATCCTCAGCCAGTCCCAGCAATTTCCAAAATACCTCAAAAGTCCCTCAAATTGAGGAAAGGGCCGGCCGACCTGTTCTTCAAATTCACCCCCTATAAATACAGCCCCACCCCTTCATTAAATGAGGTCAAAATTTTATTACTCTCAGCCATACCCCACGGTTCCAGCCAACAAAACCCCCTCTCGAGCCCCGGAAATGCCTCGATTTGCGTGAAAACCACGTTTTCCTACCAAACACGAGCCAAATACTTCCGAAACACCTTCCAAATATCAAATATTATCTCGTATACGTCCTCCCAAGTCAAAGAGTCAATACCTAGCCATTGGTAACACTCTCACTCTTTAAACTCCGTTTTGTCTCGATTTACGCATCATAAGCTACTTTCGATCCTGCCGAAGTTCTCAAAATGTAGACGAAACACCGTCTACGGGACTTGATACGTTTTAGTCCTTTATCATCTTCTCTCCCATAAGAGAAGTAATTTAGGGTTAAAACGACGTTTGAGTCCCATTTTTACTTTTCTCTCATTTACCGTCCGGATCGTTCGATCCGTTGATTCGCACTTTTACTGTCCGAACCGTTTGGTACGTGATTGTCATTTACAAGTCCATATTGTTTGATCCATCGATATTGCTATTTACTTTACGCATCTTTACAAATCCGAGTCGTTTGGCTCGTCGATCGCATTTTTACCGTCCGGATCGTTCGATCCGTTGATACCGCATTTCAATACTGTCATTTACAAGTCCAAGCCGTTTGGTTTTTTATAGTATTTACTTACAAATGTCCGAGTCACAAAATGACTCGTTGATCGCATCTCATTTACCACCATTTTCATAAAAATGGGTAACAAAGTAATGCCCAGTTCAAAACCGAAGTTCGTCATTTAAATTCCTTTTCAAAACCCCTCAAAATCGACGTTTGTCATTCAAATGCTCATTTCCTACTCAAAATCGACGTTTGTCATTCAAACGCTCATTTCCTACTCAAAACCGACGTTTGTCATTCAAACGCTCATTTTCAACTCAAAACCGTCGTTTGTCATTCAAACGCTCTATTACCAAAATCAACGTTTGTCATTCAAACTAAAGATTCCAGTTCGTCATTCGAACTTGTTTTCAAACTCAAAATCGATGTTTGTCATTCAAACGCTCTTTTACCAAAACAACATTTTTCATTCAAACCAAGATTAAAGCTTGTCATTCAAGCTCATTTTCAAAAGCAGCACGAACACACACACACACACTTTTCGAGAAAGGTTAAAAGACTCGTCATGCGAGGCATTTTGGGTGATCTCCATATACTCTTCCCGAAACATAACCTGACCTCTGAACCTAATAATCTCAGTTCAAAAAGCCATTTCCTATATTTTGGCTACTAATCAAAACGACCTCCTTTTCAAAAGCCTTTTCCCAAGTTTTGGCTACCAATCAAAACGACCTCCTTTTCAAAGCCTTTTCCTAAGTTTTGGCTACCAATCAAAATGACCTCCTTTTCAAAAGCCTTTTCCCATGTTTTGGCTACCAATCAAAACGACCTCCTTTTCAAAGCCTTTTCCTAAGTTTTGGATACCAATCAAAATGACCTTCTTTTCAAAATCCTTTTCCCAAGTTTTGGCTACCAATCAAAACAACCTCCTTTTCAAAGCATTTTCCTATGTTTTGGCTACCAATCAAAACGACCTCCTTTTTCAAAGTTTAAGCTCATAATACAAAATGGCGTGGTGACTCTCTCTTTCCCGAAGTGAGGCCCAAGTGCGAAAGCCGCTCGCCGCGTTCTCCGGGCGCGATCCGGGTAATTTCTGAGCCCCTGGAATGTAGTGTGGTCCTTGACTTCGATGACTTGGTGTTGGCCTTGTAACCTTTTGCCTAGCCCCAGTCCTGGGATGAAGTTCATGAGTTTCATCATCTTCATGGCAGAAGGGATCTAGTCCCAGAATAGTGGAAGGTCCCCGCTGCATATTTGGATTTTGGAAGTTTCCAATGTGAATCCAGCCAATGCCATATAGTTGTCATGCTTGATTTCCAACACTAGAATGTCGTTGGTGCAGGTCCCTTCGGTAGTGATGCTATCGCCGTAGACTGTTGTCAGCTCACTGCCTTGCATGAATTTGATACATTGGGAAAGTGATGGGAATGTTCAACATTTATTTGATGCAGCCATGGTCGTCCTAGAATATCTGTGAAAGTGATGGGAATGTTCAACATTTGAAATTCTGTAGGCATCATCCGTTTGCCGAACCAAATGTTTAAAGTAGCCACCCCGAGAACTGTGTGGGAAGTAGAAACATAAGCTTTGACAGTGTGGACTGAAGGCTTCAGATCTGTAGGCTTGATATCGAGCAGGTCCATCATCTTGGCGGACAAGACATTCATTCCGGAGCCTCCGTCTACCAGTACGCGGGGAAGGCGACGCTCATCCAACTGAACAGTGATGTAGAGTGGCTCATTGTGATCATCCCCAAATTTTGGCAGGTCCAAATCTGTGAAGGTGATGATGTTTCCATAGTGGATGTTGCCGATCATCTGGATTACTTCTTCTGGAGTTGCGTCCACGGGAACCATGGTGCGGGCCAAACTTTCCTCCAGATTGAGCTTATGAGGGTATGAAGATGTGAGCAGAGACCATAGGGAAATGTTCGCCTGGGTCTGATTGAGCTGAGTGAGGATCGGGTCCTCCTTTTTAGAACTTGTTTCTTCGAGCACGGGATGACCGGGTTGCGGCTCTGGCTCTGTTGGCTTTTTGCTGGCCTTGGGCGGTAGCACATGGATTTGACCGGATCGGGTCAGAACATTGACGTCAGGCTTGGTCTCTTTTGAACATGTTTCTTTGAGTTGAGCCATAGTCAGTGGAGGATTTTTTGAAGCACAGGGCCATATGTCCTCTCTTAATTCGTTGACTGTTGATGTCTTCCCGGAGGCCTCAGCAGCTCTTCAGATTCTGTCCCAGGATATTGGTTTAGGTGCCTCTGCAGGGAGGGAGCCTATGGTTTGCCGCAGTTGTTCGAATGTCAGTGCGCAGCAGTGGCTACTAGGACTGAGCTTTGTCTTGTTCACCCTCTGGGGGAGGCTAGAGAGTTCTTGGTTCATGCGAACTGTTTCTCTGATCTCTTCGCGGTATACTGCATTTCGTGGGATATTTACTGAAGGGAGGGGCTGTATTTATAGGGGGTGAAACTCAAGAACATGCCGTCCTACCATTTCCTCAGTTTGAGGGACCTTTGAGGTATTTTGGAAATTGCTGAGGCTTGTTGATTTATCTGGAAGAACAGGTCGGCTAGCCAGTCACTCAATTTCAGGGGTATTTTTGTCTTTTCACCCTTGAATCTTGAATATGATTGATGGAGATGTGGGGAGGCTTGCATGTAGGCCACGTGTCCTAGCTTAGTCACTAAGTTTGGATTTTGGTCCCGTTAATCCCGATTTTGACTGTTTTCTAAATAACTGTCTGAGAAAATGTCAGAAAAGTCTCGAAAAGTCCTGAAAAGTCCTGTAAATTGCGTATTTCTGGGAAAGTGGTACTTTTTACGTGCGAGAACGTGTGTTGAGTACACTTTGAATTTTGGATGCACGAGGTAGTCCTGGGAAGTCTCGTTGACTCGGAAAGGGGGAGTTAACGGATTCCGGTTAACTTGGAAATGACTAGTTAACGGATTGTAACGATCCGAATTTGGGTACATACAGTCAAGCGCTCCCCTCCAAGCGGGGGTTGAGAGAGGGAACCATTTGCTAGAGCCTTTCCCTGACAATTGCCAAGAGGCTGTTCGCCAAGGTTCGAACTCGTGACCTTATGGTCACCAAAGGAGCAACTTAACCGTTGCGTCAAGGCTCGCCCTCTAAGACCCACTTGTTATATTGCCAATAAATATCCACTTAATATACCCTACCCCACTTTCTTTCTCCCAGCTCAATTTTAATACTTACAACACTTAATTAACTACACACTCTACTAAACTTTCATGCAATGTCAATTTTGATTATTTTCAGGTGTAATGAAGGGAGTATATATAGCTAATACAAAGATAATCCTACTCTATCTATTATTATAGCTCTAATCTAGGCTAATCTAAATATGAGATTGTATTAGACGTATACATTTAGGAGTATATTTTCTGTATATATTCTTGCTTATTTGTTAGCTATATTATAGGCTAGATAGTCATCCTTACCATGTTTAGATTAGGCAAAACATCAGTATATGTATCCTTCAAGTTTTGTGAATACCGATAAAGGTTTTCATTCCAATATTTCTATATGGTATCAGAGCCATCTTAAAAGATCCTACCTAACCCTAGCCGCTAGCTGCCTACTGCCGCTATGCCTGATAACAGTGATGCCTCGAAAAATTCCTCCTCCGGTAATACGAAGGTGGATCCGACACACTCTCCTTTTTATTTACACCCTTCCGACAATCCTGGATTGATTATTTCTCCGGTGATTCTCAAGGGTACCAACTATGATGAATGGGCTCGGTCTATGAGGAACGCTCTCCGGGCTAAAAGGAAACTGGGTTTTATCACCGGTACGGTGACTGTTGATGATGCGGATGATCCAGAGGATTGGCTTATGGTGAATTCCATGGTGGTGGCCTGGGTTCTCAACACCGTTGAATCGACCCTCCGTTCAACACTCACATATGCAGATTTGGTTAAGACACTTTGGGATGATCTTCATGAACGGTTTTCGGTTGGTAATGCACCTCGTATTCACCAACTCAAAGCCGAGATTGCTAATTGTAAACAAGGTGGGCTGCCGGTGGTGGAATACTACGGCAAATTGAAGTTGATGTGGGATGAGCTTGGCAACTATGACCCACCTCTTTCTTGCACTTGCCGAGGATGTGCTTGCAACATAGGGAAATCACTGACACAAAAGCATGAAGCGGAGAAACTTCATCAATTTTTAATGGGGTTGAACAAAGCCACGTTTGGTACGGTAATCTCTAATATCTTGAGCACTGACCCTCTTCCGACTATTCAGAGGGCGTACTCTTTGATTATTCAAGAAGAAACGATGCATGATGTGGCTAGGGGACAAGAGGATAGGGCTGAAGCTGTTGCGTTTGCAGTCCAGGGACAGACCAGATCGGGTGACGGTGCTGCTGGTGGATCTAAAATTCCGCCATCAGGAAGAGTTTACAGGGACAAATCAGGGACTTGTTCACATTGCGGGAAACCGGGGCATGTTGTGAAAGATTGCTTCCAACTCCATGGTTTTCCCGAATGGTGGGAGGAGAAAAATAGGGTTGCTGGAGTCGGCAGAAACACAGGAGCCAGGGGACGTGGTCAAGGCAGCCGGGGTAGGGCAAATGCAGTTGAGTTTAAGGGTGCACAGGCTCCTTCTTCGACCAGTAATCATGTAACAGCTGAGACGGTACGCACTAATTTCTCCAGTTTAAGCGATGATCAAGTGTCTACTTTGGTGAATCTTCTCAACGCATGCACTCCGGCCTCGAACGATAAACTTTCCGGTAAGACTTGTGAATGGTTATTAGACACAGGGGCATCACAACATATGACGGGTAATTCTGAACTTTTATCACATTTAAAACATATTCCCAAGTGTAAGATTGGGATGCCAAATGGGGAGACGACAGTGGCCACTCAAAAGGGATCAATGTCTCTTGGCCGAAATCTGTATCTGGAAGATGTCTTGTTTGTTCCTTCCATGCACTGCACACTTATCTCTGTCGCCCAGCTTGTCACACAGTTAAATTGTACTGTCACATTTTCTCATAATTTGTGTATTATACAGGACCGAGCCACGAGGACTTTGATTGGAGCGGGTGAGCAACGCAACGGGGTCTATGTGTTTCGAGCTATTGGGGATGCACAAGCAAATAACACTAGCTGTAAAACAACTCGGAGTTTGTGGCACATGCGTATGGGTCATCCTTCAGAGCCGGTTTTGAGTTCAATTCCTAGTGCAGGGAGTAGTAATGAAAAAGATTGTTCAAAATTGCCTTGTGACATTTGTTTTCGAGCAAAACAAACTCGAGATAGTTTTCCTTTAAGTAACAATAGAGCAGTTGACTCATTTGTTTTGATTCATGTTGATTTATGGGGTGATTATCGTGTTAAGTCCTCATGTGGTGCATCTTATTTTTTGACTATCGTTGATGATTTTTCTCGAGCAGTTTGGGTCTATTTATTGGCTGAGAAAACTGAGGTACCTGGTATTGTTAAAAATTTTTGTTCTATGACAGAACGACAGTTTGGGAAGTTGGTTAAAAATATTCGTAGTGACAATGGTACTGAACTACGTCCTTTACGGCCTTATTTTCGTGACAATGGAATTTTATTTGAGTCCTCATGCACAGGTACTCCGCAACAAAATGGACGGGTTGAAAGGAAACATCGGCATATTCTTAATGTAGCTCGGGCCCTTCGATTTCAGGCGAATTTGCCACTCCGGTTTTGGGGTGAGTGTGTTCTTACTGCATGTCATTTGATAAATCGTACACCTACTCGTTTGCTTGACGGACAGACTCCGTATCAAGTTTTACATGGAAAGCCTCCGATTTACAGCCTTTTAAGAGTGTTTGGGTGTCTCTGTTATGTTCATGATCAACGGAGGGATCATGACAAGTTTGGTGCTCGAGGACGTCGTTGCATGTTTGTAGGGTATTCTCTTGGACAAAAAGGATGGAAAGTCTATGATCTTGAAAAGAAAAATTTTTTTGTCTCTCGTGATGTTGTTTTCTTTGAAAATATTTTCCCATATGTAGAGGATGTTCATGCCAATTCATTGTCGGATCAGTCCCCTTTGTCTAACAGGCAGCCGGATATTTTTGATGCTTCTCCGAGCATGGATGTGGTAGAGGCCGAGGGTGCTTCTCCGAGCATGGATGTGGTAGAGGCCGAGGGTGGTGAGCAGGGCATGTCGGATGAGGGTGGCGAGCAGGGCATGTCGGAGGTGGCACAAGATACGGCTTTGGGCCAGCCTGCCGAAACTGCTGTGGCTCCCGGCGTGACTGATGGTTCGGCATTAAGGGGAAGTAACTCTCCGTCTCTGATTGACACTCCTGCTACTCAGGAACCGGAATTATTGGGTAGGGGACATCGGACTAAAATTGTCCCGGTTCACTTAAAGGACTACGTGGTTCACACAGCTCAAATAGACCCCCCTGCGTGCATCACCTCTTCTTCAAAGTCTAAAGGTACTCGTTATCCTATACATAAATATATGAACTGTGATAGATTTTCTGTGAGTCATCGTGCTTTCTTAGCAGCAGTCAGCACAGGAGTTGAACCCACTTCATATCATGAGGCAGTAAAGGATCCTAAATGGCGAAAAGCCATGCAAGATGAGATTTCCGCGTTAGAAACAAACAATACGTGGAACTTGGAGCACTTGCCACCAGGGAAACGGGCGATAGGGTGTAAGTGGGTTTATAAAATCAAGTATAATGCGGATGGGACAATCGAAAGATACAAAGCTCGCCTTGTGGTTCTTGGTAATAGACAAGTTGAGGGGATAGACTACAATGAAACATTTGCACCGGTAGCCAAGATGGTAACTGTACGTACTTTTCTAACAGTTGCAGTTGCATCTAACTGGGAGCTTCATCAAATGGACGTGCATAATGCTTTTCTTCACGGTGATCTGCTAGATGAGGTGTATATGAGACTGCCACCTGGCTTTCGTGATGATTCGGGCAAGGTATGTAGACTTCGTAAGTCTCTTTATGGTTTAAAACAAGCACCACGATGTTGGTTCTTTAAGTTTATGTCATCTCTTAAGAGCTATGGTTTTCAACAGTCGAGTTCGGATCATTCTCTTTTCACTTACCGGAAGAATGGGTCAATATTAACTGTTTTAGTTTATGTTGATGATTTAATTGTTGGTGGGAATGACTCGGAATTAATTAGTAAGTTCAAGGCATATCTTGGAAATTGTTTCCGCATGAAGGATTTGGGTCTCTTGAAGTATTTTCTGGGTATCGAGGTTGCACGAAATAAAGATGGGTTGTTTTTGTGTCAGCGCAAGTATGCGTTTGATATTATTTCGGAGTTGGGTATGCTTGGTGCCAAGCCGTCAGGGCTGCCACTTGAACAAAATCATCGTCTTGCTCTAGATAATGGTCCTATTTTACATGCACCCGACAAGTATCGTCGATTGATTGGGCGTTTGATTTACTTGACTATTACTCGACCGGAGCTCAGTTACTCCGTTCACATTCTTGCACAGTTTATGCAGTCACCTCGTGTGGCTCATTGGGAGGCGGCGTTACGAGTTGTTCGGTATTTAAAGTCAAGTCCGGGTCAGGGACTCATGCTTCGGTCCGATTCTAGTTTACAGTTGACTGCTTATTGTGACTCCGATTGGGCTAGCTTTCCGCTCACACGGAGATCTATCACTGGTTACTTGATTCTTTTGGGTTCCTCGCCTATTGCGTGGAAAACCAAGAAACAGAGGCTTGTTTCTCGGTCTTCCTGGCTGAAATAGAATATAGAACACTTGCATTGTCACTTGTGAATTGAAGTGGCTCAAAGGACTTCTTTTGTCACTTGGTGTTATTCAACATGGTCCTATGGTCATTCGGTCTGACAGTTTATCTGCCATGCATATAGCAGCCAATCCCGTGCTCCATGAACGTACGAAGCATATTGAGATCGACTGTCATTTTGTTCGAGACGAGATACGTAATAAAAACATAGCTACCTCATATGTTCATACGTCTCAACAACTGGCTGATGCTCTCACCAAAAGTCTAGGCGTTCAACGCCTACAGTCTTTTCTATCCAATTTGGGCGTTCGAAATCTTCACGCTCCAACTTGAGGGGGAGTATTAGACGTATACATTTAGGAGTATATTTTCTGTATATATTCTTGCTTATTTGTTAGCTATATTATAGGCTAGATAGTCATCCTTACCATGTTTAGATTAGACAAAACATCAGTATATGTATCCTTCGAGTTTTGTGAATACCGATAAAGGTTTTCATTCCAATATTTCTATATATCTATCTCATTCTTAATCGATTACACCAAATATTCTACAAAATTTTTAAATATTCTGTCAGAAAGATCTCTTTGATCAATAAAAAACCTTTACCAATTTCCATTCATCTGCTTAATCTATCATGACCGCTCAGGATCCAAAATTACCCCATGATTTAATTTCAATAGATAACCGCAACACATCAATCAGTAGAGTAGTTTCATGACCACGAAAATTCAAATAATAGTTTTATCAATAAGTAGTTGAAAAGTGTGAAAAAGGATATTATATGTATTGGGAGTTGAAGGACAAGCAAGATTTGACAAGGAGAAAGACAAATTAAATGTTTGGTAGTCAAAGTGGTAATGTAGGGTCGATTGTTTGGAGTAGAAATTGTCAAATGTGGAAATGCTCGATCGACAAGTGTGAATTATTAGCCCAAGTTAAATGTCTTAGCCTTTATTAAAAAAAAATAATAAAAAAATAATAATAATAAATAAAATAAAGACTCAATATATATGAGCCACATATTCTGACCAACTTGCTTACTAAATCTTATGGTCCCCTTCCAGTGCATGGTGGAAATATCTTCATTTATAAAACTATTATTTCTCGTCCTAGTAACACTATGTATTGCGTACATAAATAGATCTTATTTTCCTTTTATATCTACAGTATAAATCACAACCCTCATTGCTACAGTACAATGAACAGTATCAAGTGTCAAATTTTTCATTCCCATTTTGCCTTTAAAAAAAAATTTTTTTTTTAATTAAAAAAAATAAAAAAAACGTGTCCTTGGACACGGACTTTTACTAGTATTTTTATAAGCAAGGCTACTTGTCTAATCTTATGGGTTTAAAAGTTTGGGAAATTTATCACATTTTTTATGGGTCAATAAGCGAAATATACAATGCAATTTCATGCTTTTTGTTTTTTTTTTTTAATTAATGCAACATACTATCTAGTAATAGATTAATCCAATGTAATTTATCAATTTTTTACATAAGATACAATTTACGTGTTATTTTCATTTAACATATTTTCTAATTTTTGCCAACTTCGTTCAACTTGTACTAGTGGTTATGGCAATAGAGTTGGGATCTGTTGCCACAAACAATCCTGGTTCTCTAGTACATTCATTGTGTTTCATATTTTTTTCCTTTCTTCCCTCCCTCTACATTTGCTAGCTGTCATTGTTCTTTTTTCTTTCTCCCTTCAACATTTATTTAAACATATATTTGATGCCTATAATTTCAATATCTTACTTTAGCATTTAATTGAAATCATTTTTGGGCATTATTATCCAGCATTTAATTTATTTTGTTAGGCTATTTGTTCGCAACATTTCTTTGAATGTTTGAAATTTTTTCTTTCCTATTACTGCAATATATCTTTGATTTTTTTAAAATAATCGGCATTGAGTTTTTTTTTTAAATAATCAACAATATTTTACTGCAATTTTTTTTTTAGTTTTTGCAGTTATTCTAATCCTAAAAATGTTAAACTACTTCAATTATTGTTTAGGGGATTAGGGTTTAATTTTTGTGTTGTGGTGGTGCTAAAAATCTAGGGCCTTAGGTAAATAGTTGGCTTCGTGCCCCAAATGTTACAAGACAGACTGTTGGTGATTTTAGTGTCATCAACTTGTTTTATTGTAATGATGATTTACTAGAGATCAATGTGATTCGTATTAGACTCGGATACGAGTAAGGGAAAGTGTGGAGTACACACTCGTTTGAGCTAAAACGAAGTCAACCTCGATAAAGAAGTAAAAGTTAAAGGGTAGCACATTTTGCTGATGTGCTCGGCCGAGCAGAGTCCTTGACTCGGCCGAGCAGAGCATGGCAGATTGTCCAAGTTTCTGGACAACCATGCTCGGCCGAGGCAATGCCTTGCTCGGCCGAGCAGTATGAACAGCACGGCCGTGCAGTTCAAATGACACGGCCGTGCAGCTTGACAGAATTTCATAAGACATGTGTGCTCGGCCGAGCGAGTCCCTTGACTCGGCCGAGCAGTTCCTGAACAGGTGTCAGTTCAAACTGAAAAGTCACATCTCTTGGCTAAAGTCATGTCTTTTGGTTATACCTTTTAACTAATACCTCTCCATCTGTATATATACAGGGATTGATCTCAGTTGTACATACATGAAAAAACACAAGTAATACAACAATAACAAAAGCAACACAATTCTCAAGTTTTGATTTGTTCTCTTTGCCTAGAAAACAAATTGCGTGATTGTCTTATCCCAATAAAGATTTTGTGTAACCCAGGCATTAAGGGTCGAAATACTTTATTCGGAAAGTGGATTATACACGATTCAATCACATATCCGGCCTCTTTATCAAGATCAAGACCCTATTTCCCCTACAAACGAATAAAGTATTTGGTGATACTCATGGCTGGTGGAAGTACTTTGAAGGAGATGACGAACAAGTTTGGAAAGCTAGACAAATTTGAAGGACAAGACTTCAGGCGTTGGCAAAAGAAGATGCACTTCCTTTTAACTACATTAAAGGTGGTGTATGTTCTTTCTACCCCTATTCCGGAATTGCTTGAAGATGACAACTTGGAGGCAATCAGACGTAGATCAAAGTGGGAGAACGACGACTACATATGCAGAGGACACATATTAAACGGTATGTCTGATTCTCTCTTTGACATCTATCAAAATGAAGAATCTGCTAAAGAGTTATGGGATTCTCTTGAATCCAAGTACATGGCAG
The DNA here is from genome assembly GCA_022495995.1 of Adenophora triphylla var. japonica. NCBI lineage: Eukaryota > Viridiplantae > Streptophyta > Magnoliopsida > Asterales > Campanulaceae > Adenophora > Adenophora triphylla. The sequence continues at coordinate 55,390 of JAFEMH010007246.1, forward strand.
AGGATGCTTCTAGTAAGAAGTTCCTTGTGAGTAATTTTAATAATTACAAGATGGTCGATTCAAGACCTGTCATGGAACAGTTCAATGAACTCCTTAGAATCCTTGGACAATATACACAACACGGGTTGAAGATGGATGAGTCAATATCGGTTTCAAGTGTGATTGATAAGTTGCCTCCCTCACGGAAGGATTTCAAACACACTTTGAAACATGGTAAAGACGATCTGTCTTTGGTTCAGCTCAATGGTAGTCACTTGCGCATAGAGGAATCTCTTAGGGCGCAAGAGGATGACAAAGGCAAAGGAAAAGAAGTTGCTGGACCCTCGGTCAATATGATTGATGAGGGTGGAAACAATAAAAACAAAGGAAAGAAACGTAGTTTCAATGACAATGGTTCTGGTCCCAACAAGAAGCCTAAATTGGCATGTTGGAAGTGTGGCAAAACTGGTCACTTTAAGAAGGATTGTCGTGTTGGAAACAACAAGAAAGGCGCAAGCACAAGTGGTTCGGGAAAGGGGTCTAAGGACCATTCTCAAAACCAAGGTCAGATTTTAATACATAGTGGGAACAGATTTATTAAAAATTTTGTTTCACTAATTTCTGAGGCATTTTATGTGCAGGATGATGCTATTGCGTGGTGGATTGATTCCGGTGCCACAACTCATGTTTGTAAGGATCGTTGTTGGTTTAAGTCATACGAACCAATGGAAGACGGATCTGTCCTTTACATGGGTGATGACCATTCCGCTCCTATTCAAGGAAGAGGAAGCGTGGTGTTGGAATTCACTTCGGGAAAAACTATTTCTTTGTTTAATGTTTTGTATGTACCTAAACTTCGTAAGAATTTAATTTCTGGTCCTGTCTTGAACAAGTGTGGTTATAAACAAGTTTATGAATCCGATAAGTATATCTTATCAAAGTCGGGTGTATTTGTAGGATTTGGTTATTATAACAATGGGATGTTTATGTTGAATTTGAATAAAATTCCGGTTAACTCTAGTTCTGTTTATATGACTTCCTCTGTTGTTGTTAATTCCTCATTATGGCATGCTCGGTTAGGACATGTGCACTATAAAAGAATGCTTGAAATGTCCAAAAATGGTTTGATTCCTGTTATTAATAATAATACGGAAAGGTGTAATACTTGCATGTTAACAAAAATCACTAGAAAACCTTTTAAAAGTGTTACAATGAATTCTGTAAAACTTGAATTGATACATAGTGATTTATGTGATTTTCATGCAACTCCATCTTTAGGCAATAAAAAGTATATTGTCACTTTTATAGATGATGCTTCTAGGTTTTGCTATATTTATTTGCTGCATGCAAAAGATGAAGCCCTAGATAAATTTAAAATTTATAAAACCGAAGTTGAACTTCAACTAAATGGCTTGATTAAAACCTTACGTACGGATAGAGGTGGCGAATATTATGATCCTAAATATTTCCAATCCGTAGGGATAATTCATGAGACTACGGCTCCTTATGTACCACAACAAAATGGTGTGGCTGAAAGGAAGAATAGAACTCTTGAAGAAATGGTTAATGCCATGTTGTCTTACTCGGGCTTGAGTGACGGGTTTTGGGGTGAAGCCATGTTAACGGCTTGTCATCTATTAAATAGAGTTCCTAATAAAAGGAACAAGATTACCCCATATGAGCTTTGGTATAAGAAACGACCAAACTTGACTTTTTTGCGAGTTTGGGGTTGTAGGGCCGTGGTTAGGCTTCCGGATCCTAAAAGGAAAAAGTTGGGAGAAAAAGGTATTGATTGCATCTTTGTTGGATATGCTGAGCATTCCAAGGCATATAGGTTTTATGTTATAGAACCTAATGAATTCATTTCTATTAACACAATTATAGAATCAAGAGATGCAATCTTTGATGAGAATCGTTTCTCTTCGATACCTAGACCCAAGGATATTATACCAATGTCGGCTGAATCTCAAATGGATGATCATTCAATTGATGTACCAAGTGAGACACCCGAACCTCGTAAGAGTACAAGAGTAAGGAAAGCTAAATCATATGGTTCTGATTTTCAACTATACTTAGTTATGGGATCAAGAGATCAAATTGAATCTCAATACTCTTACTGTTATAGTATAGAGGAGGATCCAAGAACCTATGATGAAGCAATAAAATCTCGAGACGCTGGTTTTTGGAAAGAAGCCATCGATGATGAGATTGGTTCTATTGTGGAAAATAATATATGGGTCTTGTCTGATTTACCACCAGGCTGTAAACCTTTGGGGTGCAAATGGATCTTCAAAAAGAAGATGAAAGTCGATGGAACAATTGACAAATTTAAAGCTCGATTGGTAATCCAAGGCTTTAGACAAAAGGAAGGGATCGATTACTTCGATACCTATGCACCGGTTGCTCGTATCACTACTATTAGATTTCGATAGCTTTGGCTGCTATTCGAATCTATTGATCCATCAAAATGGATGTCAAAACGGCATTTTTAAATGGTGATTTGGAAGAAGAAGTGTATATGAAACAACCCGAAGGATTTGTTATGCCGGGTAATGAGCATAAGGTATGTAAGTTAATTAAGTCATTGTATGGGCTGAAGCAAGCACCTAAGCGGTGGCATCAAAAGTTTGATGAGGTTGTTTTGTCGAATGGTTTTGTATTAAATCGGTCAGACAAATGTGTATATAGCGAGATTTGATGAATCCGGTAAAGGTGTAATCATCTGTCTATATGTAGATGACATGTTGATTTTTGGCACGACCAAAATGTAGTTGATAAAACTAAGAAGTTTTTGTCATCAAAGTTTTCGATGAAGGACATGGGAGAAGCCGATGTAATTCTTGATATAAAGATTAAACGGATGAACAAGGGAATTGCAATATCACAATCTCATTATATTGAGAAAATTCTCAAGAGATTTAATTGTGATAATTGTTCTAAAGTTAGTACTCCCATGGATCCTACTTGAGAAACTTGTATCAAATACTTTGGTAAACATGTGTCACGGCTCGAATACTCAAAAGCCATTGGCGGTTTGATGTATGCTATGACGGGCACTCGACCGATATTGCTTATGCAGTTGGAAGATTGAGCAGTTCATTAGTAATCCTAGTAGACAAAGCATTGGCATGCTATAACAAGGGTGTTCAAGTACTTAAAAGGTACTATGGACTATGGTTTGTGTTATAGTGGACATCCTTCTATATTAGAAGGTTATACCGATGCTAGTTGGATCAACCAAGAAGATTCATCTTCTACTAGTGGTTGGGTGTTCTTGCTTGGAGGAGGTGCCATTTCTTGGGCTTCCAAAAAGCGTACATGTATTACACATTCTACAATGGAATCCGAGTTTGTAGCATTGGGCTGCTGCTGGAAAAGAAGCGGAGGGGCTTCGAACTTGATATATGAGATTCCATTATGGCCAAAACCGATATCACCAATGTCTATCCATTGTGATAGTGCTGCCACCTTGGCTAGGGCCTATAGTCGATTTATAATGGCAAGTCTAGACACTTGGGTGTCAGACATAGTATGATTCGGGAGTTAATCATGAATGGTGTGATATCAGTTGAGTTTGTTCGGTCGCAATAAAATTTGGCTGACCACTTGACAAAGGGGTTAGCCAGAGACTTGGTAAATAAGTCTGCAATGGGAATGGGATTAAAGTCCATTTAATCCTCTAATTGTGAGATACCCAATTCCCTTCTAATACAACGTTAGAAGCTTGAATTCAATGTGGAAAGCTCGCAATTTGGAGATTGGAACACATGTTATTATCTTTCCCAAGGTATGTGTTCAGACCTGCAAGTAAAGGTTAGGTTGAAGAATATCTTCTTAATAGTTCCTTTGAAAAATTGCAAATGCAGGTGCAAGATTAAAGGAACTACCTATGTGGACATGAAGTTTTTCCGCTTCAAGAAGCTAGGACTTGGCTTCCTATATGTTCACTAATGGATATGGACACATGGCTTGTAATAGTGTCAAGATTAAACAAAGAGAATTGTACTGAACTTATGTGTATAGTATCTTCAGGTATTCATATGAGTTGACGGGTTCAATCGTTAGGACACCCTGATTCTCGAGTATTTGAAATGTGTATTATACTAAGATGAAAATTCAATCGCAAGACATTTTCATTTATGCATTCGTTTGTTTCGTTATTTATAAAGTTTAGTAAATCAAAGGATTACACTAAAATGGAGGGGATTTGTTGGTGATTTTAGTGTCATCAACTTGTTTTATTGTAATGATGATTTACTAGAGATCAATGTGATTCGTATTAGACTCAGATACGAGTAAGGGAAAGTGTGGAGTACACACTCGTTTGAGCTAAAACGAAGTCAACCTCGATAAAGAAGTAAAAGTTAAAGGGTAGCACATTTTGCTGATGTGCTCGGCCGAGCAGAGTCCTTGACTCGGCCGAGCAGAGCATGGCAGATTGTCCAAGTTTCTGGACAACTATGCTCGGCCGAGGCAATGCCTTGCTCGGCCGAGCGTATGGAACAGACGGCCGTGCAGTTCAAATGACACGCCCGTGCAGCTTGACAGAATTTCATAAGACATGTGTGCTCGGCCGAGCGAGTCCCTTGACTCGGCCGAGCAGTTCCTGAACAGGTGCCAGTTCAAACTGAAAAGTCACATCTCTTGGCTAAAGTCATGTCTTTTGGTTATACCTTTTAACTAATACCTCTCCATCTGTATATATACAGGGATTGATCTCAGTTGTACATACATGAAAAAACACAAGTAATACAACAATAACAAAAGCAACACAATTCTCAAGTTTTGATTTGTTCTCTTTACCTAGAAAACAAATTGCGTGATTGTCTTATCCCAATAAAGATTTTGTGTAACCCAGGCATTAAGGGTTGAAATACTTTATTCGGAAAGTGGATTATACACGATTCAATCACATATCCGGCCTCTGTATCAAGATCAAGACCCTATTTCCCCTACACAGACCTTGGTTGTTCACTAACGTTGTGTTAACTACGTCCACGGGCAAATGATAACATATTTATTTATATAAGGCTAATTACATATTACAAATATCAATATGTGTAACAGATTATAAAGCCCTAGAAGAAAAGACATAATACACACAAAGAGAAAATAACAAATGATCAATGATAAAACAGACTCTAAGGAATAGCGGGATATTTATACTCCCCAACCCTAGAAACCATAGAAACCTTAGTCAGACGCATCCTAAAACCCGACAAAATTTGGGTTCTATGGGGCCATAGATTGCTCGCATAGCATTCCTATGAGGTCGCACTACTAGGCTGCATACCATTCTACTCATGTCTTTGCCTATACTAGCTCCTAGATTAATATGCGAGCAACATACTTGGCTGCATGATCCTTTTTATGCGGGGGTCTTATGCATATCCATAACCTCACATAAGGCTCCCTTCTAGATGCATCAGCTCAAGGGAAATATCCAACAAATCTCCACCTTGATATGAATCCTCGCTACCAAAACAGATGAACAGACCTCCCCCTCTGCCACATAATTGCCCCTTAGGGAAACTAACAACGTGTGATGTTTTAGCAAGCATAAAAAGTATTAAAACATGATATCCGGAACTAATTTTGTGAACATATCATGTAAATGTGCTTGATTCTCTCGTGATGTATTTGATCTTTGGCTAAACAAATTGTACTCAAACTATCGCAATATATTATAGCCTGATCATATAATGTGGCAAATTTCTAACCAGACCCTTCCAGATTCCTCGAGCCATTTACTCTTTCTCCTCAACATATTTAGGTGAAAATGAAATAGGCAGATGTGCATTCGATGCACTGGGATTATCTATAGGGTTTGTTGTAGACATGCAAAACTCCATCAAAACATTCTTGATGTAACCCTTCTATGAAAAAAACAATTATCTTTGTCCTATATACCTATATATCTTTTCCTGAAATTTTCTTCGCAATGCCCATCTTCCATCTGAAACTTAGAACTCAAGAGACTCTTCAACTTCTGAATATTAGACTTTTAAATTACGACTATCGATATGTCTTCTACATATAGGACCAGATAGATAAATGAAACAACATCCAACTTCTCATGCTACACACTACAATCATACAAACTACTCATATAGCCAATCCCTATCATATAGTCGTCAAACAACTTATATCAATATCTTAAAGGCTACTTCAGTCCATACAAGGATTTCGTCAACTTGAAAACGTATTTCTCTTTTCCAGGAACCTCGAAACCATCTGGCTTGTCATGTATATATGCTCCTCCAACTCTCCATGTTGAAAAGCTGGTTCACATCCAATTGATCGAGCTTCAAAGCCTGATATGCCACTATGGTTATAGCACTCTGATAGACATGTGCCACTATGGATATAGCACTCTGATAGACATGTGTCTAACAACCTCTGAGAATACCATATTACAGTCAACCCAATCTATATATGTAAAGTACCTATCAATCACTCGAGCCTTATACTTGACACCCTCAAAAGGTAACATACCTTTCTTCTTCTTGAATACCCATTTACAAGTCACAATCTTCCTTTCTAGAGGCATCTCAGTCAATTCCCAAGTCTTATTTTTATGATGTGACTCCATCTCATCTCCCATAGCGACTAGTCATTATGAAGATTTAGAGCATATAATCGCTTCCGTGTAGGTGGATGACTTTATAGAGTTAGGATCCACCTCCTCAACTTGATGAGCATTAACCACGTTATAATCAAAACCATAAGTCATTAGAGGTTTCCCAAATCAAGCTCTTCTTGTTCTCTCAATAGCTAACCCAATCTAAGCGACTATATGTAATAAATTATCTGATAGTTCTGATTGTGACTGTAGCTTTTGATGGACCTCTTGTTGTGAATAACTCATCTCTAAAGTATCTTTCGGCGCCACCTATTTCTTAACATTACTAGTATTTCATACAGTCGTAGACTTTAAAATAGGATTAACTAGTGACTTTTCATCAAAACATCATTTTTGCTCAGAATAACCCTATTAGTAGATGTAGATCATATTTTTTATCCATTGACACTAACCCCATAATACACAAATACTCCCTTCTTAGCTTTAGGCTCCAATTTACCCTCATCTACATGATAATAAAGAGTTAGCTCTTAGAACAGAATAACCAACAGCTTACCAGAACACGTCTCAAAATGAAAATTTTAAATTGATACTTGAGATCCATAATTTATCAAGTCCATTGCCTTACTAATCGTTTCTGCCTAGAACCTTTTAGTTAGCCCAACATTTGAGAGAATGCACCTTGCCTTTTATAGAAGTGTGTGACACAAGCGCTTCGCTACCCTGTTCTAAGTGTGATGCCTAGAAATACCCTCATCCTTACAAAACAAATTGAACTCAGACCAACATAATTCCTAACCATTATCAGTTCAGGGCCTTTTGACCTTCTTACTAGTTTGATTCTCAACTAAAGACTTGCACTTTCCTAAACGATTGAGAGCCTCGTTTATGCTCCATCATAATCACCCAAGTCTTCCTCGAATAATCATTAATCATCGAGAAGAAAATATGTGTGACCCTCAAAGATTTCACGCGATAAGGACCCCATCAATCAAAGTGGATGTAATCCTGAGTATTGTTCACCCTATGAATTCTTTTAGGAAACTTGTTTGTTACAATTTACCAAGGACATAATGTTCACATAAACTCAATATCTTTGACCTTATGGTCACATATAAGATCATTATTTGCCAGAATCATTCCCATTTCCCTTACACTCATGTGACATAACCTCATATGCCAAAACTTTGTCATATTCTCCTCATCCACCTTTAAGAATGCAACAAAAACTAAACCCAAATGCGTGGTTCCTTAAAGGAAATACAAGGAACCCTACTTGTTACCTTTTCAGAACCACATCTGAAACCTTAGACTCAAATTTTGCCCCACTTTCAACTTTGAAACTATACCTCTTTCTATCTATAATATTGTCATGAGTGTAACATGCCTACATAATTTAGTGTAAAAACTTACCATCATGTGTTTACAATTTTATTGAGGTTATTCTAACCAACTTGAGGACAACTCTGTTCGCCATATGAGTTTTCACCCATATACCTGTTCATATGTTGTGAACCACACCCTGGGCGGACATATATGATAAAGCCCCAAAGTCTAGAATCCATGTATCATTTCGACGTGCCTTCTCTTCAATCACTAGGGCAAAATACTCTTCAAAACAAGCACTTTATGCTACAATAGTAAAACTTATTTTCTGACTGTTGCCTTTTCTTCTTCTTGGGACAATCGACCTTCCAATACTCCTTCTCTTCACGGTAGTTATACACATCCTCTGGATTAGGACCCCTTGAAGGATGTATTCTTATGATTCTTTTTCCCCACATTACCATGTCTTTGCTACTACTAGGCACCAATCCAAATGCCTGAGTTTTTGTACTCGTGCCAGTCGTGCTTCAGCGTAACTTGAGGGAGGTCCTTACCTCCTTCAGAGAAATTGTATCCTTATCACTAGCATGTGTTCACATAGTTTCATATGATAAATGTATAGAAATGAGATGAATTAGAGCATTACCTTCATCATCAATCTTAACCTAATTATTACACAGTTCTAGTAATATATTGTTAAATGGATCTAGGTGTTTCTTGAAGGACATGCATACATTCATGCATACATAGGGAAACAACATCTGCTTCAACTAAAACTTGTTGATTAGAGACTTCGTTATGTTGAGACACTCCAACTTCAAAAAAAGATCGGCAGCCATATCTTGATCAGAAACCTCGATGAGGACATCATTATCGAGACACATAATTATCTAAGAATGTACCTTTTCATCTAGAGCGGTCATGTCTTCAGATTTTCCCTTACTTGTATCTTCTTCAATCCGGGCCTTACCCTTCGCATCCGTAGTTCGCGCCAATGGTTCTCATAAGTCTTGCCACATCAACAATGTCTTCATCTTAATCTGTCACAAGCAGAAACTTGTCGATATTCGCATCCATAAAAGAAGCAATCTTTTCTTCAGATGCGTTGATGGAGGAAATCTCCCTTTTGTAATAAAATACATAGCAAGTGAAATTGTTATCGATGTCGTAGTATACACAAGCAAGAGTTGAATCCACAAATACTTGGTAAAAACAAGTTGTTTTAAATCAGTAGTAACCAACAAAAAATTAAATTAAGGGTTTTTTGTTTGTTTTGATTGTTTATTAATCTAAGAAAGTAAGAATAAACTAGCAAAACAATTTAAAACAAATAATTAACCAGATTAAGCAAGAAATTCACATATTGAGTTTCACAACTATCTTCACTTTATGCTATTTAACAATAAATGTATCAATCTTATTCAAGGGTTCATTTACTAAAGTAAAGATTGAGACGGTTAGCTGGCCGAATAGCAATCTTATTACTCTATTTTTATTATTCTTTTCGCAAGATCCGATTAACATGCAAAGAGTTTATTAAGCAATTAAAAATATTAGAAACTAGATTTGTTTGACATCCACAAGGTACTCAATTTTAAATCTAATTAACACAAATATAGTCTATGTATAAACCTACATGAAAGTGTAAGGATTTATACCCAAATAGTTAAATAGTCAAATTTATTTTAACATATAGTTGAAACACTAGAACAAAATTAAAACTATTATGATGAACAAGAACAAGATAGAAAAATTAAGTCATATATAACTTAAAGATCCAATAGTTGTTAAATCCAATCCATGAACCTATATAAATTAGCTACTAATAGTCATAAGAACAAAGAAAAAGAAATAAAAATAAAGAAAAATAGAGTTGAATCCTTAAATCCTAAAAAAAAAGATGTAAAACTATAATAAAGCATATTACATAAACCTAAAAGTTATTGTAGTTGTTTTATTCATACTAGGGAAAAGGAGGTGTAAAATTAGGAAAACAATAGGATAACTCGTTGAAAAAGGAAAATTAGAAGTTGATGGCCAAAATTCCACAGTGGTCCCTGAGATTTTCATAATTCCCAAAAAGTCCTCAAATTTTTGTTAAATACCCTAAAAGTCCCTAAAGTTTATTTCCAACATGGCCCTCAAATTTCACAAAATACCCATCAAGTGCCTAGGAGTGTGACCGCACCTAGGAGAGGTGTGCGGTCTCCAAAGTGATATGGGATTTTTTTTTCATTCTTTTGTCTTCTGGTGCGGCTCCGACTTGTACCTTGACAAATAAACTTTAGGAGGTCATAAATTATTCGTACGAACTCCGATTTGGACGTGCCACATATCGTTGAAAAAATATTGGCGAGTACTATCCAATGGATTTGGTTGCTCAGTGGTTACATTTTTCAAATTCCTTTTTTCCTCGTTTTCTGCTCCGGTTAACATCATTCCTTTTTGCACTTTTCATGTTTATAATCCATGCTTATTTCCTCTTCTTCCTTATACTCATAATTACTCCAAAACCACATTAAAACACTAATACAACCCAAGTAAGTGCACTAAATAAGTTCAAAAGTATACAATTTAGATGTGTAAGAACACATCAATCAAATATACCCAAACTTATTTTTGCTCGTTCTCGAGTAAAACAAAAACAACTAAACAACAATAAAACTATTACCTAAACTGTGAAAGAAAAAGCATGAAAACAAAATAAAATATTTTTGGGATGTTCTTTACACATTAGGGTTGTCAGCCATACAAATCTCAAATCCTTACACAAACATAATCAACTCGTGCCATCATAAACATGAGATTACAATCACATTGATAAATCTAACTTACAATTCTCCATCAGAGTATGAAAGATGAATGAGTAAGGCAGAGATCATTTTCACCAACATATGATTGTTTATAGGATCACTAAGTCATGCTCTAAATCAATATTAATAAGATTATACAATTCTATCAAAGGACACTTATATGCATGCTAAACACAACTATCAACCCGATTACTCATTAAGGATCAAATATGGCTCAACGGTTTGTAATGTTTGCGAGAATTCACGGGCTAGCTGCACGGTTATAAATGAAGATAAGAACGTACGAAGTCAAGCAAGTGAACTAGAATGCCTTCAATATATATCCTCACTTTGAGTGTATCTCTCTGCTCACCCATGCCAAGCCATGTTTCAACCCCCAAACTTAGAATTTCACATACTTTCTTACAAAGGGTTAATCACCATAGTTTCTTTTCTTTGGTCACTTTGAATCACAACTTTAAACTTTCATAACATAAGAGGGAAAGTCTTTTCATATTTTCTTTCCTTTTCTTTTGGTAACATGATAAGAATCACAAACACTACTATGCACTATATATATATAAGCTCAACAACAAATTTAACTTGCCCTTCTTTTTCATTGCAATACATAACCATTTTTTCTAAAGTTGACCTATTTCCACTCATTCTCATGATTTACAAAGCACAACCCACATTTTCCCATTCATTCCCCTAGTTTTACTTTCTTACAAAGGTGAGAAAATAATGTATAAGTGTAAGTGTAGGATAATATGAGTTTAAAATGAAGGCAAATGGCGATCTTTGATAACCTCTCACTTTTGAGAGATTCCCACTCTTTATTAAAGCTCAAATGAGGTTCTAGCGAAAATTTTTAAGTGACTAGAAATTTAAATGCTAACAAGAGGGTTCAAAGAAATTGTCATATATCACTTTTGAGTAACCTATTTGATGTGTTATTGAGAGTATTGCAAACATGTTATAGGGACCCCGAGAATGCAAAAATTGATCCCATAAAGAGAACCTATAAGTTGATGACAATGATCAAGAATATAGCACGAAAGTGACAGGTGGAGCAATCATAATTTAAATGTTTCAATGTAATTCTAGTCCCCACACTTATATAGCACTTATAATTCCCAAAACAACCGAATCCCTTTAATCATCATAGACTTTAGTCAACATTCAAAAATATTAAATGAACAAAATTTATAATATTTTCTATTTTTTTTAGGGTGACACTATTTACATTTCAATATAAACCCACAACTCTGAGAGACTCATAAAGATTAGCTCAAAACAAATATCGCCTACACACAAACTGAAATAATGCTATGTCCTCATAACATAAAAATAAATAAATTTTTGTCTTGCATTCAAGGGTTGTCACAATACAACAAAAATATAAGAAAGCAAAATAAATATTTACTTAGTTGGGTTGACTCCCAACAAGCGCAATTGGTTAAGGTCATTAGCCGATCATGACCTTATTTGGATTTAACCTTTACTTTATAGTTTCACGGGTCCTTACTTTCAAATCAATCCTAAATATAATCCTTGTATCATTAAATCATTTAGTGCCCACCTAAATTTTTGACACCTTTGTTTAATGGGCTTTTCTCCTTGTGGCGTCTTACCACTTTCTTCATTCTCACAAGAAGAAGGGGGTATAATATAAATTTTTAAATCCTCAACAAAATTTCTAATGGGTTGAAGGTCTCCATTCTCATTGTTAACATCCCCACTTTCCCTCTTCTCACCACACTCTAGAGCAAAAAAAAACTCACTGATGACTTGCTCATGCCATGTTTCCTCAACATTCTCTAACTTCTCTATGCACCAACTTAAACTATCACAATTTAATCCTTCTTTAGAGTTATCATTGGAGATTTCATATACAAAATTATCCGTTGCGTCCTCCAAAGGTTGCCTTTTAGGTTATGATGGTGGTAAATCACTAAAATAACATGACTCACAAGTCGAATCATAGACTACCTCATCATTGCCCCAAACCTTGTCCGCCTCTTGATTTCCCCATCCTTCATTAAAAGAGTTAGGGATAGTATCTTGATCGTGACTCCTCATGGCCTCTACCAATTTATTAACTTGTGCTTCTAGCTTACTTATAGTTGCATCAAATTGATTTTGATGTTGTTTATTATCCTCCTTCATTGTTTCCATAGCCTACTCCCACGGTTGGAAGTAGCTACTTGCTTGTACCTGTGGATAATACCCAAGAAATATATCCTAGAAAGACAAGTATTAGTAGCATGAGAATAAGAACCACAATTAAAACACCACTCATGATTATCATAATTGCTCATTCTATACATCCCACTTAGTGTATCTCACACATTAATTTTATATAAAATAAAGAAATAAAAAAAAACTAAAAATAAGAAATGCCAAAGAAAAACTATTTACACTACCTAAAGAAACTTCTTTATTCATACAAGTTCCCGGCAACGACGCTAAAAACTTGATTAAGGAAATCTACCTCTTATAATTAAATAACTAGCAAGTGAACTAGTAATCGATATAGTAGTATGCACAATCAAGGGTCGAATACACAAAGACTTGGTGAAAACATGTAAAATTTAAAGCGGTGCAAAGTAATCAACAAAAAAGTAAATTAAGGGGGATTTTTTTTTTGTTATGATTGTTTATAGTCTAAGAAAGAAATAAGTAATAATTAAATTAGAAAAACAATTGAAAACAAAGAATTAATCAGATTAATCAAGGGGTTAACAGATTGAGTTTCACAACTATTTTCACTTTATACTATTTAATAATAAAGGGATCAATCTCATATAAGGGTTTATTTACTAAAGTAGGGATCGAGACTGTTAGCTGGTCGGATTCCAATTCTATTACTCTCTTCATATTATTCTTTTCGCAATATCCGATTAAGATGTAAAGAGTTTATTAAGCATTTAAGAATATTAGAACCTAAATACGTTTGACTTTCGCAAGTTTCTCAATTAAATCTAATCATAACAACAATAGTCTTGAACAGAATAAAAGTGACGAGCTAGGCCCAGCGAGTAAAGCCCAATCATTTATCTATTATTGCCACCACGTTCTCAATGGGCTAGGCCCAATTATTACTAGGCCCAAGGCCCATCAACATGATCAGTCGACCTAAGCTCATTGTCCGACCTACGAGGTCCCGACCTAGCTTGGTTCGACCTAACGATCCAGATGTTATTCGGGTGCGGTCCAGCCCTAGCCATCAATCAGGTCTACCTAGACCCAATAGGCGACCTCGACCTACATCGTTACGTCGACCTACAGAGTCCTGGCGTACTTACAATTCTTTACGTAACAAGACTCCCTACAAATCAGGAGTTATTTATGGATAAGATCTCTACCACGTATCTATTCCACAAATTAAGGGATTTCATGCAATCCTACCACAAATACAACTCTCATCAACAACTATAAATACAAGGCAACATCAACCATTCCAAGGTAATTGCTCTTTATTATTCTGAATACACCTTGTTTATTATAATATTTGAGCTCTCATACACCATACTTACTCTCACGCTCGAGGGTCTTCGCCGGAGACCATTCCGACTAGTCGTGGGTTCATTGTTTCAGGTCAAGGAGCCAAGTGATTAGTCTTGCTGATTGGACGGAGATTGATAAGGACGATTCTTGCAGCATCAGTTTGGTTCCATTGCCGGGAATAATGCATACTTGACCTCGAAAATCCTTACAACCCTCAATCATGGTAACTTCTGATGGACACGTTTCTGAGGCCTCTGACGAACACAACGAGGGAAATATTGGTGCCAACGCGAACGTAGGAAACCGCAATGCTAACATGCCTCCTTCTCCTCCGCATCGTCATCACGCAAGGGCGATACGTTCTAATAGCATTGCTAATGGCAGGGGTTTTCCTGATAATAGGAGGGAGAAAAGGCCCATGGCCGACCAAGGAGTCCAACCTCCTCTAAAGCATCCCCAGCAGGGCGAATGCTGCAGGCGACAGACCAAATCCCTCAACCAATCCCCTCAGCGGAAAGGACATGCTGGTAGAGCGATCTAGAATTCTCGCAGAGTTATTGGCTATGGAGGAAGAACCCGACCAAGATGAAAGGAGGTCGGAGAGGGCAGCCCCCTCCCAAAATTTTAATAGGCAGCCTGACGGAAGTGCTAGGCAAAGTGCAAGTGCCAGGCAAAATGGCGAGCGACAGATAGTGCCTCATATTCGCACCCACATTCCAGTTCCACCATGACGACTTGAGAAGTCATCTCAATACCAACAGAGAGCAGGAGGCGGAGTCGGAACTGAGGCGATAGAGGGAGGCTGAGAGAAACAGGCCTAGATCGCCTGCCAAGAACTGAGAGGTCGCAGTCTCACAGAGATAGGAATGGGCGCAGTCGCGCCGAGACGAAAGGCGCAGTCGCCGCTAGGAGAGGAAAGGCGCAGGTCGCCTATTAATTCAGTCAGATCGCCCTCTCACAGGGATCGAAGGGGTAGAGAGGTAACGCCACCTAGGAGTGACAAGCATAGGGCCAACTCAAGGAGGGAACCTCACTGTGAGTAAAGACAAAGATCCAACGATGTCTCCCATGCTAGGGATGACATGCCAGATGCTAGGGAATGGCTACAGTGGAAGAAAAAGTTTGAACAGTGGGAAGCCGACAAGAAAGAGGATGCTGGAAAGGGGGAACGAAACGACTTTGCTCTTCGACTCTTGTCCAAGGAGTTGCTCGACCGTCGACCTCCTCAAGGCTTCAGATTGCCCATCCTAGAAAAATATTCGGGTTCAACCAATGCCAAGAGTCATATACAGCATTTGGAGGCCACTATATGTTTTGTCTCCAACGAGGACGACATGATGTGTAAGGCACTTACAAGCACTCTCACCGGGGTAGCTCTTATCTGGTTTAATGGCCTAGCACCAGTTTGCATTTCGACGTGGTATTATATGAGAAAGAAATTTTTAGATCGCTTCTCGACAGCCGGAGCTCGGAAGATGATGGTCACCGACTTGAATAACTTGGTACAGGGAAAGAACGAAAGCTCGATGAGCTATTATACCAAATTCAAGGAGATGGTCGACCAGATTGAGGAGGACCTGACAACAGGGAGGTAATCAATTGTTTCAGAAATGGGATAGCCTCTGCAGATTTGGATTACGAGCTGACAACCCGGACCGTGACTACCCAACAAGAATTGTTCAAGAAGGCCTACAATGTGGCACTAGCTGAAGAAAGAAAGGAGAAGAATAGTGGAAAAGGCCCCAAGTCTGAGGTCATTGATTCTAAGATAAAGGACCCAGCCAAGAACGGTGGGAATAACAAGAATGGTAAGAACAGAACTAGGGCGACTGAGAAAGTGCCCGAAGCTTTCACCCCTCTGACAGTGAGTCGTACTGAGATCCTCAACACTGTCGAGCTAGGCCCACCTGCCCCTATGAATCCAACAAACAAGTTCAGAAGGGATAACAGCAAGTACTGCGACTATCACAAAGATACGGGCCACACTACGGAAGATTGTATGAGCTTGAAATGCATCATTCAAAAGTGGGTCGACAGTGGGAGACTCGACATGTATGTAAAGAGACCTCAGCCTGGTGGTGGTGAGCGAGCTGCTGGTGGATAACAAGATCCAAGATAACCTAGATTGAATTTGGGGGTTAATACTGAGCAAACCAGCAAAACCGCTCTGAAACACAAGATATTCCAGCTTAACAAGGCCCCTCATGTCCCACCTAGAAGCTACGTCAGAGACGATATGATCAGCTTTTATCCAGATGAGCTAGCGACTAATGCGGTGGCTAGAGAGCAAGTTCTTGTTATCCCAGGATTAATTGATGGGTGTACGATGAGCAGACTCTTGATAGAGAGCAAGTTCTGTTTTACAAGACGTTCAAGGAGATGGGACTCTCGAAGGAGCAACTCGAACGTTATGATGGTAGATTGGAAGGCTTCACCAACCACAGGATCAATGCCAAAGGACAGATCGAGTTGGACGTCGACATAGGCCAACATCCTTACAGGGTCATCTCCAAGGTAAAATTTATTGTCATTGATGTGAATAGTGATTATGCTGCTATTTTGGGTATACCTGGCCAGGTCGCACTTGGAATGGTGGCCTCAATCCCCCATCAACGAGTTAAGTTCCCCACGCTAGCTGGAGTCGGCTGTGTACGAAGTACAGCTCGAGAATATCTTGACCATGTCCTTCGAATGAGGAAGAAGAGGGAACTGGAAATTGAAACTGCTGAGGGGTACTTAAAGATGTCAAAATCAGTCATCACAACTTCTCGACTATCTACGATCACCTGCGTGGAAGAGGTGACCTATCGCTCACATGAAGAGGTCATGACAGAGTCGACACGTCCCTCCGAAATCACCATGGTCTATTCAGATACAGTTATAGTCGACCAAGTCTTCATAGGCGAGCTATGCCTCTAGATCGACAATAACTCGGGGGCCACCACCGGTGAGATCGCAGCTGAGCTAGATGACATGATCATTGAGGAAGCTCCACACTTGGAGGCCGAAGAAAGACATAGGGTTCGAGAGATCATTATAGAGACCCTATAGTTTAGAGATGGTCCAGAGCTGGAAGCTGTGGACGAGCTAGAGGCAGTGATAACAAATCCTTCTTATCCCGAGCAAAAAATTCAGATTGGAAAGTAGTTGTCAGCTGAGGAAAGAATAGAGATCATCGAGCTACTAAAGGAAAGCAATGATGTCTTTGCTTGGCGAGTAGAGGATATGAAGGGGATCAAGGAAGAGGTCGCTGTTTACAGGTTGGAGGTTAACCCGACCATGAAGTATAAAACACAGAAACTTAGAAGCTTCGCTCGTGTTAAAGAGGAGGCAATAAAACTTGAGGTACAAAAAATTTTGAGTGCAGGTATCATCAAGGAAGCTACTCATACCACCTGGCTAGCTAATGTGGTCATGGTGAAGAAATCTAATGGCAAGTGGAGGATGTGTGTCGACTTCACCAACTTAAATTTGGCCTGCCCCAAGGATAGCTACCCCCTGCCTTGTATTGACAAACTCGTTGACTCTATAGCGGGACATACCACTATGAGTTTCCTCAATGCCTATTCAGGTTATCATCAGATCAAGATGCATGAGGACGATGCTGTGAAGACGGCTTTCGAAGCCGCTGGGGGTATTTGCTGCTACAACATGATGCCGTTCGGGTTGAAGAATGCAGGAGCGACCTACCAAAGGATGGTGAACAAGGTTTTTGCTTCACAAATTGTTCGAAACATGGAGGCCTACGTCGACAATATGGTCATCAAAACAAAGACCGAACGTCACGTGGTCGACCTAAAGGAAACGTTCGCCAATTTACGAGCAAACAACATGAAGCTTAACCCGAGCAAATGTGTATTTGGAGTAGCAGCTGGTAAATTCCTTGGTTTTATGGTGTCACAATGAGGTATTGAGTCAAATCCTGAGAAGATCAAGGCTTTGGTCGACATGCAGGAGCCCACGAGTATCAAGGAAATGCAGCGACTTAATGGTAGGGTGGCAGCCCTAGGTCGCTTTATAGCTAAGTCGGCAGAAAGATCTCTCCTCTTCTTCAAATCATTGAGGGGGATGAAAATTTTTGAGTGGACGGCCGAATGTCATTCGTCGTTCCAACAGCTCAAGGAGTATCTCACAACTCCACCCTTATTGAGCAGCCCTATTGTTGGGGAAACTTTATTCGTGTAGTTATCTGTGGGCGACCAATCAGTGGCTGCTGTTCTAGTTCGAGAGGAGAAGGGGCTTCAGAAGCCCGTATATTATGTTAGCAAGGCTTTATCCGACGTTGAAGGCAGATACTACAATGCGGAAAAGGTTGCATATGCCTTGGTCATAGCTTCAATAAAGTTACGAGCTTATTTTCTAGCTCACCCCATTGTTTTGTTCACTAATGCACCCCTGAGAAAGATCCTACATAAGCTGGAAAGTTCAGGTCGCTTACTCAACTGGTCAATTGCTCTCACAGAATTCGACATCGAGTATCGACCTTGAAAGGCATTGAAGGCTCAAGCCTTGGCAGATTTCTTGGTCGAGCTGACGTTCACCAAGGAAGATAGCGAGGTGCGAACCCAGAAGGAGAAAGCTAAGGGAAAGGAACCAGAGGCCCAGCCCGTCACTAGTCTACCCGATGATTGCTGGAATGTGTACTCCGATGGGTCGGCAACAAAAAGTGTTAGTGGAGTTGGGATTGTGTTGATCGAGCTAGAATCAGGAACGGTCTACGAGGAAGCATTGAGGTTCAAGTTCGAAGCCTCTAACAACCAGGCAGAGTACGAAGCTTTGGTCGCAGCCATCGAGTACGCCAAATGTTTTGGGGCGACCAAAATTATGGCATATTGTGATTCCCAGCTGATAATCAACCAGGTCAGAGGAGAGTACGAGGTGCTGAACCTCACTTTGATCAAATACTGCGACCTGGTGAAGGAATTGATAGAGGACTTGGAATTCTGGGAAATTCAGAGGATTGGTCGAGAGGACAACGAATTGGCCGACCTACTCTCAAAGCTAGCTACGTCAAATGAACCACATGAGGAACCTATCTTCTACCTCGAGCATCCACCGTAAGAAAGAGTTCAAATTCAGTGCCTGGAAGATACTACTAGAGATTGGGTTTACACCGAGTGTTGGATCGAGGAAATGAGGACATACTTGTAGACTGGAGAGCTCCCCGAGGATGAGAAAGCAGCTCGAGCTATCAAGAAGAAGGCTCCGAGATACGTTATTTAAGGGAACATGCTATTCAGAAGGTCCTACACTAAACCATTGTTAAGATGCGTTCACCCACAAGAAGTCACTCAATTAATGTATGAGGTGCATAGTGGGGTTTGTGGTGGATACTCGGGGGCCAAAACTTTGGCCGACAAGTTGACCACATTGGGTTACTAGTGGCCATACATGAGAACTGATGCCCATGACTTCATTCAGCAATGTGACCAGTGTCAGAGATTTTCCAACCTACCTCATCTGCCTACGACTGAACAAACTCCGGTGATCGCTACTTGGCCTTTAGATATGTGGGGCGTCGATTTGATTGGACCCTTCCCACCCGCCCGTGGAAACTGCAAGTATGTAATCGTCGCTATAGATTATTTTACGAAGTGGGTCGAAGCCAAGCCATTAGCAAGAATTACAGAGGAAAACGCCATCAACTTCATTCATGACTTCATTTGGTGCCGTTTTGGGATACCTCGAGCTATTATGTCGGACAACGGGCTACTATTCTCCCGAGCGTTCGAAGAAGAAATGAATCGAGTAGGGGTAAAACATTGGCAATCATTTGTTGCCTATCCTCAAGGTAATGGGCAAGCTGAGTCTGCGAATAAGCTCGTCCTATCTGCACTTAAGGCGGGCTTGGTTGGTCGACGTAGCAACTTGTTGGACGAACTCCCCCTTGCTCTTTGGGCAGTTCGCAGAACCATTCGGGGGCCTACGGGGGAAACCCCATTCGCTCTTACATATGGATCAGAGGCCATGGCACCGGCCGAGCTGCGATTTCCTACAGCCAAGTAGTTTTCTTTAACCAAGAGCAGAACGACACCAACAGATTGATCGACTTGGATCTGATTAACGAGAAGCGAGATACAACTTATCTACGAATGGTCAATTACAAGCAGAGGACCAAGAGTTATCATGATAAGAAGGTAAAGACGAGATCCTTCCACGTAGGCGACCACGTGCTAAGGAAAATCGAGGCAACGGGAAGGAGAACTCAGCAGAACAAGTTATCTCCCAACTGGGAAGGTCCCTACATTGTTACTCGAATTATCAAAGAAGGAACCTACATGATCGCCCATCTAGGTGGTGAGGAATTAAAGCACCCGTGGCATGCTACTCACCTTATCAGATATTACTTCTAATTCAGTTTTTCAGCTTTAAAGTTAGTTCAATTTTCAAGTTTGAATTTGTTATAGTTCTAGCTCTCCATTTTCGATGTAAGCATGTTTCTACGTCAATAAGAGTTGCAGTTCTATTCAACATTGTGTTACGTTTTTACATCGTTCTAACATGCTCAACTCTTAGTCTGCTTCGTTCCTTTAAACAGGTCCGACATCTAAGTCGACCTTGTTCTAACAAGCTCGACTCTTAGTCAGCTTCGTTCCTTTAAACAGGTCCGACATCTAAGTCGACCTCGTTCTAACAAGCGTGACTCTTAGTCAGCTTCGTTCCTTTAAACAGGTCTGACATCTAAGTCTACCTCGTTCTAAAAAACTCGACTCTTAGTCAGTTTCGTCCCTTTAAACAGGTCCGACATCTAAGTCGACCTCGTTCTAACAAGCTCGACTATTAGTCAGCTTCGTTCCTTTAAATAGGTCCGACATCTAAGTCGACCTCGTTCTAACAAGCTCGATTCATAATCAGCTTCGTTCCTTTAACAGGTCCGACATCCAAGTCGACCTCGTCCTAACAAGCTCGGCCTTTGGTCAGCTTCATTCCCTTAAACCGATTCGACTCCTAGTCAATCTCGTTTTCAAAAACTATACAAGTAACAGGTCCGACATCCAAGTCGCCCTCGTCCTAACAAGCTTGACCATTGTTCAGCTTCGTTCCCTTAAACCGATTCGACTCCTAGTCAATCTCGTTTTCAAAAACTATACAACTATAAGGTCGACTGTGTTATCAAAAAACCAGTCCAATCAAAAGCTTATAGCGACTCACTTGTCCTACTAAATCTAGCTCGACATATCTTCATGCTAAAATCAAAAGCATAAGATTCAAAGTGTCAAAGATCATCTACGATTAAATAAAAGCTCAGTCCCCCAATATGGGCCAGGACTAGAGCTAGCAAAAAATGACACGTTAGAATGCCTCCCAAAAACTGGGCCAAGGCATCAACATTCACAAAGCAAAAACAAAGATTGTTTGGGACTCGTTCATTACATAACCATTCAAATTAAAATCAAGTGGCAGGATCGATTTCAACTTGACCGCTTGTAGTAGCTCAATCATCCACATTGTCTTCCTGCTGTTGGAGATCATTGGGCTTACCCGAATCAGAAAAGCCAGGCCTGGGAGTATCACCTTTAAAAGCTAACTCGTCGGGTTCCTCAATCTCCTCCAAAATAGTATTGAAATTAACATTCTCAACAGGAGGAGGGACCCAAGGCTCTGCTGCAATGTCTTCATCATCTTGAGCAATGGTGGCCAAGTAATTTTCATTATATGGCACTAAGTGGTGGCCTTTGCGAGCAGCTTCATCGTATTGATCTTCCGAAGCCCATTTGGCTAGCTGCTCAATAGATATGTTGAAGGAGGGATCCACTACGATGCGTTAAGCCATATGGCTGTGACCTACATCAAAGAATGACCTAGCCTTCTCAGTGACATACTCGTGGCATTCATCAATCTCCTTGTAGGCATTCACCGCCTCCGTGCTCGCAGCTTCCCTGGCAGCATTTACAGCAACTGTTAGCTCGGCCTCCCATTGTTGGCGAGCACCTTTCAGGTCGTCAATTTGTTTATTCAGCATCAGAGTGTTCTCTTCCATCGTTTGGGTCGCCACTTCCAGGTCTTGGTCGACCTTCTCCTTGTCTACCTTAAGGGCAGCTAGCTCCTTTTGGACCTTTCCAAGTTTGCCCCAAGTCTCCTCCTTATCCTTCAAGGCAGCATCCTTCACCAGCTTCAAAGATTCATATGCTGAGTCCAAATCAGAGTGCTCCTCCTTCAGCTTGGCGTGATCTTCCTCCAGCTTCTTTAGCTCATCAGTTTTGCGAGCCAGCATGGATTTGGCTAGCTTCTCTTGCTCCTCTGCGACCTTCCAATAGCTCATGGTTGCTTCAATCATAGCGAGAGACTGTAATGTCGAGTAAACAAAAAGGATCAGATTGGCCAAGATCGAGTTAAGGGGATTAGACGAGCAAAAGAAAAAATCAATGATGATATAAAAATGTTACAAGTGTTACCTCAGAGTGAACCAGGCCAGACCTAGCTCGGAAGGTTTCAGCAGTCAAGCCCTTATCAATGAATTTCTTGACCAAGTCTTGGTCAGCAGATCTCCTCACAATCACTTGACCGTATTCGAGCTCAGGGTACTCTCTAACCGAGCTGTCAACCCCAGTATACAACGGCACACTGCTCAGCTTGTCCACTCGATCTTGAACAAGATCGAAATACGAAACTTGGAGAGAGGGAGACAAAGAACCACTAGCAGATTCATTACCTGTTCAGGCGGCGGGTTAAGTTTGGACCTCTTCGTCTTGATTTTCTTGCTGAGGGGGGCGTCATCATCTTCTTCCTCCTCTTCATCAATATCAATAATAGGCGACCTAGCCTTGGACTTGGCTCTAGTCTTGAGTTGAAGAACCTCTTTCCTTGGCTCCTCGGTGTGATCATTCGTCTCAATTTCAGCAACATTGGCCTCTTATGCCTCTTGGGCATCATCCCCAGCCCGCTCTTCCTCCAATTGCTCGAGCTCGTCTTCAACAGGAATGAGTTTGGCAGTCCCCTGGTCAACCATTTTCAAAAGCTCTTGGCGCTCAGCCCCTTCTCTCTCACGACTCTCTCGGGCATTAGCAGCCCCACAGCTTTTCTTGATTTTCCTTATATCAATGACCCATCCCATGTTAGTTTCTTGTTCAGGAGTCAGAACTGCACAAGACCAAGATAACAAAGGGTTAGATCGACAAATAAAAGTTCTACATCCGAGCTACGAGCTCTATGTACGAGCAATATATGTACGAGCTGCAAGTTCTACATACGAGTAAATTATCTACGAGCTAAGAGACATACAATTCAAACAAGTTCTATGCACGAGCTGGCAGTTCTGCATACGAGCAACCAATGGACGAGTTAAGAGATAAATACGAGTAAAAACTTACCCCCAAATTGGTCCACTTTGAACCTACAATGATCTGTCTCTCCTTTGCAATAGTGACATTCTCTTTCGAATCTAAATTGACCCCCTCGTTGGTGACCCAATCAGGGTACCTTATGCATCTAACAATGGGGACTAGAGGCACCACATCCCCATTACCAATCATCATCCCAGCTTGGATGTAATTGTTCTTGGTAGTTCCCAGAATATATCAACTGATGGGTCCCTTATCAGCCACCTCGACCAACTTCTTATACAGCTCGGTGCACCAGTACGGCTCCCAATAATCCTCCTCTCTCACAACCTTGGATTCAGTGTTGGGCAAGGGGAACTCCCATCCTCTCCTACTCTCCACCACCATGACATGAGAATTCCAGCCACTCACCTTACTGGGAAGGTTAATAAACAATTTGGGGGAATTTGGCTTGGAGGGGGTGCTAATCCCTGAGTCGACCTTATCAGTCTTGACACTAAAAAATTCCCTAAACACTCTCATACAAGGCTCGTACCCAAGAAAGCGACACACCATGGCAAAGCATACCAAGACTCTACAAGTGTTGGCTCCCAGTTGGAGAGGTAGGGCATCCATACACTCCAAAAACTCATTTATGAAGGGATCTAATGGCAACCTCAAGCCAGCCTCGAATTGGCCATAGAAGAAGGCCACCCTAGTAGGATCTTTACTGAAGGTATCACCAAACAATTTCATAAATTCTTTCTTGCTGAAGTGGGTCACAGTGAATTCCTTGCTATCCACCTCACAAAAGTCATATACCATATCTATTCGAGATTGAGAGTTCTTCTTCCCTCGAAGCGGCCTAGGAGGCACGTACCCCCTTTCATTCCTCCCAGGTACAACGGAGGACTCGAAGGCATCCACTATCCATGGGCTTGAAGAAGTCGAAGCTGTAGCTCCCCCTTGAGCTTCCATATCTGTACAAGAAGAAGAGGAAATAGGGGAATCAGTCATATATGCAGCTTCAAGGGACCTAATGGACATACTAAGGGGCGACCTAGATTCCCCCGGAAATCCTTTTCTATTCCTAAGGAAGGAAGGTTTGCTGGGACCTCGGACGTAGAACAGAGCTATGTGGTCAAGCAGCTCGTGGAAAAGGTTAAAGGAAACAACTCTTGGGTCGTTCGTCTCTAAAGCACCTAGGGTTTCTCCTACAGGCAAACCTAATTCGTTAAAACGTAAACCCCACCGGGTCAAAATTGAGGAGCACTCCTCAACAGTCATTTCTCTCCATACTCCGTTCAAGTGTTTGTATACTCTACGATTGACATTGCAGTAGCCATACCAAGCTCCTGGTTCACTACTAAAGGTCCTAGTCATGGCGAAATCAAAGAAAAAGCAGAAATTAAACCCTAGTACAAGAGGGCGAGAAGGATACCTTAATCAGTTTGAACGAGGAAGGGTTATTGCAGAGGACGAAAGCTCGAATAAAACTAGTTACTCCGTCGCTGCTATCGCCGGAGATATACTAAAGCTTGAGGAAAGTAAAAATTCAAAAAGGAAAAGGATTGGGGTATTTGTATTTTCCGTAATTGAAAAGGAAAAAAAAGAAATTCAAATGGTTAATTTCAGAATTAAATTTGGCATAGCGGTTTTCGAGGCGGTTTCCCAAACGTCAAAACACTAATGCTTGCAGAAATACGGCGCTTCCAACGATCCAAACGTCCAGCAGAATGGCCAGGATTGAGCCACGTCACCTTTGGTCGACCCAACATCAGCTCGAGCATCAAATTAAGGTTTGCTTCAAGTCTTCATTAGAAATTCTTTTAACTTCCTGGTCGACGAAGTCAACTCAGAAAGTTGGGGGCCACTGAACAGAATAAAAGTGACGAGTTAGGCCCAGCGAGTAAAGTCCAATCATTTATCTATTATTGCCACCACGTTCTCAGTGGGCTAGGCCCAATTATTACTAGGCCCAAGGCCCATCAACATGATCAGTCGACCTAAGCTCATTGTCCGACCTACGAGGTCCCGACCTAGCTTGGTCCGACCTAACGATCCAGATGTTATTCGGGTACGGTCCAGCCCTATCCATCAGTCAGGTCGACCTAGACCCAACATGCGACCTCGACCTACATCGTTACGTCGACCTACAGAGTTCTGGCATACTTACAATTCTTTACGTAGCAAGAATCCCTACAAATCAGGAGTTATTTATAGATAAGATCTATACCACGTATCTAATCCACAAATTAAGGGATTTCATGCAATCCTACCACAAATACAACTCTCATCAACAACTATAAATACAGGGCAATATCAACCGTTCCAAGGTAATTGTTCTTTATTATTCTGAATACACCTTGTTCATTATAATATTTGAGCTCTCATGCACCATACTTACTCTCACGCCCGAGGGTTTTCGCCGGAGACCATTCCGGCTAATCGTGGGTTCATTGTTTCAGGTCAAGGAGCCAAGTGATTAGTCTTGCTGATTGGACGGAGATTAATAAGCACGATTCTTGAAGCATCAATTCTATATATAAAACTCCACGCAGTTGTAAGGATTTATACTCAATTAGTTAAAGAGTGAAAATTATCTTAAAATAAAGTTGAAACCCTAAAACGAAATTAAAACTATTGTGATGAACAAGAATAATATAGATTGTAATATATAGCATATATATATATATATATATATATATATATATATATATATATATATATATATATATATATATATATATATATATATATACTTTATGTATAAAACTATTGTCTTCTGGTGCGGCTCCGACTTTTACCTTAACTGTTGAACTTTCAGAGGTCATAACATTTTCATATGAACTCCGATTTGAACATGTCAAATATCGTTGGAAAACTTTTAACGAGTACGATACAATGGAATTGGTTGCCCAGTGATCACATATTTTTATCTTTCTAGAATTCTTTTTTTTTTCTCCTTTGCTACTCCAGATCAGATAATTCCTTTTTACACTTTTCAAATACATAATCAATGCTTATTTCATATTTTTTCCTATACTTACAAACACTCCATAAGCACATTAAAACACTAATACAAACCAAAAAGTTCCTGACTAGAGCTCACATCGGTTTGTTTTAACCCGACATAAAAAATGCACAAAAATGATAAAAATAAAATGAGAACACCCAAATTTGTGTGGTTCAGTAACATTGTGTTAGCTACGTTCACGGGTAGAGGAAAAATATATTAACTAATATGAGATAGATTTCAGATTACATATCTGAATATGTGTAACAGATTTCTAGAATATTAGAACAAAAAACATAATACACGCAAAGAGCAATAACCGGACCCCTCCTCTATCCAGTGTTGCTGATCTCGAAGGAAGGATTCATAGATGATATGCGATAAAAAATAAACTTTAGGGAGCACAATATTCTTACTCCCCAACTCCAGACAGTAGGGTTAGAAATCCTAGTTGGATACGACCCAAACCTAACTGAATTTTGATGCTATGCGATTGCATATGATGGTCGTATACCCTTCTGTAGATGTGCGCAACATGTTTATCCGCATGATCCTTGCTATACAGGCGCTCCATGCGGCTGCTAACGCGAGCATGAGACTCTTCTCCAAATGCTTCAATACAAGTCAAATGTCCAAGAGAAAATAAGAAATATTAACCTTATTGTTCCAATTATTCATTTTTAATATTTTATCTGTCTCAGCCGAAAAGAAACAAAATTCAATTTTGATTTTTTTATTTAAAAAGACACAATCTCAAAATAGAAAATTTTTAATACTTTTTTATTCATAAAATTCACTTTTCATACTTAAAATAATTATTCATTTACTATTTACTGCCCCACTTCTTCTACCTCACTTTTAGGGCATCCTTACTCATAAACCCATTCTTTAAAGGGTTTATAAGTCCGCTACATCATCACTTTTACCTTCTTATTTCTATAAACATCTAACAAGTTTCCCCTCCCACACTCATAAATCTTTTCAAAACTTTTTAGAAACACTTTTTTAAAAATTGGCATTTAATTTTGAGGGAAAAAATAGAAAATGAAAATTTATTTTGGTATAAATGATACAGTATACTATATTAAATTAAAGCAAAATGTTCAATTGGCAAAAAAAAAAAAAGGAAGAAACCTGTCGGATAAACTTCTCCATAGACATGGAGCGGTTCACATATTCTCCCCTCTTTCTTCTGCTGATGTGGCTGCCACATATCGAAAACCTCATTCAGAAACCTCTCTTTTCTACCACTTAGATTAATTTTAATATTCACAACATTTTTTTTTTCACTTTTCACTCATCTTAATTTTGTGCAAGGTTTTTATATTTTTTTGAATGGGACGGAGGGAGGATATGTTTTGTATATTGTATAATATAACTGATGCTGCTAGAAACGTGCTTATCAATCTCCGTCCACGTGGCAAGACTGTTCACTTGGCTCCTTGACCTGAAACACAGAACCCACGACTAGCCAGAATGGTCTCCGGCGAAGACCCTCGGGCGTGAGAGTAAGTATGGTGTATGAGAGCTAAATATTATAAAGAACAAGATGTATTCAATATAACAAAGAGCAATTACCTTGGAACAGTTGACGTTGCCTTGTATTTATAGTTATTGATGAGAGTTGTATTTGTGGTAGGATTGTATGAAATCCCTTAATTAGTGGAACCGATTCGTGATAGAGATCTTATCCATATATATCTCCTGATTTGTAGGGAGTCTCTTCACGCTAAGAATTGTAAGTACGCCAGGACTCTGTAGGTCGACGTAACCGGGAAGGTCGAGGTCGCCTGTTGGGTATAGGTCGACCTGACTGATGGGTAGGGCTGGACCGTACCCGAATAGCAAATGGATCATAGATTCGGACCAAGCTAGGTCGGGACCTCGTAGGTCGGATAATGTGCTTAAGTTGACTGATCATGATGATGGGCCTTGGGCCTAGTAATAATTGGGCCTAGTCCACTGAGAATGTGGTGGCAATAATATGTTGAGGATTGGGCTTTACTCGCTGGGCCCAGCTCGACACTTTTAGTCTGTTCAGTGGCCCCCAACTTTCTGAGTTGACTTTGTCGACCAGGAAGTTAAGAGAAATTTTGATAAAGCTTGAACTGACCCGCAAGTTGACGCTTGAGGTGATGTTTACTCGACTAATAGTGACGTGGCTCAATCCTGGGCGTTGACTGTTGGACGGTAGGATCGTTGGAAGCACCATATTTTCGCAATCATTACTATTTTGACGTTTGTAAACCACCTTGAAAACTGCTATGACACATTTAATTAAGGAATTAAACGTTTGAATTTTCTTTTTTCCTTTTCAATTACGGAAAATACAAATACCCAAATCCTTCTCCTTTTCGAACTTTTACTTTCTTCAAGCTCTGGTATATCTCCGGCGACAACAACGAAACAGCAACTGGGTTAATTCGAGCTTTCGTCTTCTACAAGATCCCCTCCTCATTCAACTGATTAAGGTATTCCTCTTGTTGGGATTGGAGTCAAAACCATGAAGGAAAATCGCAGAGCGGTTTACGGTCATGTGCGCGACCGCGGCTGGGCTCTGCGCGACCGCGGCTGGAGAATGGACGAGGGCGCTTGAAGTCTCGGGACAGTTGCGCGGCGCGCTTGGCATGGAGGGCGGCCGCGCCAGACGGGAAGGAAGAATTACGGGTGATTCTGTTTCCTAATTTGATAAGATTTCCTCTTGATTGATGTTTCCTTGTGACAGCAATATTTGGAAGACTTGTGAAGAAAGAAGAATACTTTCTTTAGTTAGGAATCCTTTTATTACTAGGATTTGATTTCTTGTTTCCTATAAATACATGTGATAGCCTAGAGACAAATTGAAACATCGGAAAATAATAGAGAGAATATTTTGGCTTGGTAGCGCCCCCGGACGTAGTTGTTGTTGCAACGAACCGGGTTAACAATTCTTGTGTGTTCCTTTGTGTGTGATTTACTTTTCGTGTGTGTTGTTCTTATTATTTCTCTTTGGCTTGGATCCGTTCCGCTGCGGTAATTCACAACAAGCGGTATCGAGCCTTTGGTTTTGTCGAATCATTGGTTGGTGGTCTTTTGCTATGGATTTCTTGGGAGCTTTGGAGGATGGTAATAAGGTGTTGATCGAAAAGTTTGATGGGACGGATTTCAATTTTTGGAAGACACAAATCGAGGATGTTACGTGGAACAAGGATTTGTATCTACCATTAAAAGAAAAGCCGGCGGACATAGAGGA
Source organism: Adenophora triphylla var. japonica (assembly GCA_022495995.1). Taxonomy (NCBI): domain Eukaryota; kingdom Viridiplantae; phylum Streptophyta; class Magnoliopsida; order Asterales; family Campanulaceae; genus Adenophora; species Adenophora triphylla. The sequence goes on from JAFEMH010007246.1 coordinate 85,088, forward strand.
AGCAAAATTCGAAATCTTGGATCGGAAAGCGTTAGTGCTTGTTAGGCAAACGTTGACCAAGGATGTGGCGAAGAATGTTTTGGAGGCGAAGACTACCATGGAGATGTTACGAGATGTTGGCGAGCATGTACGAGGCACCATCGGCGGCGAACAAGGCTCATCGATGAGGAACCGTTGAACATAAGGATGGTGGAGGGCATGTCGGCAACAAAGCATATAAGTGAATTCAAATCTGCGACCCAAGCTGTCTTCCGTGGTACATTACTCTTGATGATGAGGTACTAGCATTGATTTTACTTTCTTCTTTGCCGGAAAGTTGGGATACGGCTGCGATAGCGATTAACGTCTCAACGGGAAAAGTGAAGTTGAAGTTTGCGGATGTCGTTGATGTGATTCTTGGCGAAGAAATTCGTAGGAAGAGCAAGGGTGGGACATCGGGGCTAGCACTGAATGTCGGTGAAAAGAGTAAGGGTGGCAAGAAGGTGATTACTTGCTACGATTGTGGGGAGAAGGGGCACTTTAGGAGAAGTTGTCCGAAGCGGTCGGGCGGAGCGAAGGAATTGAATGTTCGAAGAGATGGCGGACGTATTAATCTTGGGTGGGAGCGGTTCAGGCGGATTCGTGGGTTTTGGATTCGGGCTCGACGTTTCATTCATGCACTAGTGCAAAAAGAATGGAGCAGTACGTTCCGGGTGAGTTTGGGGTTGTTCGCTTGGGAAACGAATATCTGTCAAGGTCATTGGAAAGGGGTTGTTCGGGTCAAAGCAACGGATGGGGCTGTTTTACGGCTACGTGATGTGCGACATATTCGGATTTGAAGAGGAACTTGATTTCCATAAGGCAACTTGATAAGGAGGGTTGTGTGGTGACCTTCGGTTGTGGGACATGGAAGGTAAACCGCGGAGCTAGCTTGGTGGCTCGTGGCGGCGTGGAAAATATGTTGTATACCACATGCAACATGAGTCGTTGGGGGAAACGAGGGCGCATCCCAATGATGAATGGTGGTGGCCGAGATCGCCATGGTGGGAGAAATTTCACTAAACGGTATGTTGATAGAAAATTGGGTGATGAAGTCGGCCGACGTGGAACCAATTTGGTCAACATGGGAGCGGGATCTAGAACGGTGATGCGATGGGTTGCAAAGAACACACAAAGGTTCCAAGCTTGTGATTGTGTGGGGCACGTGGATTCGCGCTGTTCAGGATCGATAGTTAGCAAGCAAGTGAGCGGGGATGTGCAGGGAGGATCATTCGGAATGAAGACTCGGAGCATGGTAGAACCGACAGTTATGTTGAAGCGTAGCTCAGCTTCAACTCACTTGGATAACTAGACAAGAGGCCGGGCGCTACCAACGCAATAGCTGGCCACTGAGATTTGTTTGTTTCAAGAAAAGGTATCATGGATGGTTTGTCTCCAGGTGGGAGATTGTTGGGATTGGAGTCAAAACCATGAAGGAAAATCGCGAGCGGTTTACGGTCATGTGCGCGACCGGCCCAGGCTCTGCGCGACCGCGGCTGGAGAATGGACGAGGCGCTTGAAGTCTCGGGACGATTGCGCGGGCGCGCTTGGCATGGAGGGCGGCGCGCTGTAGACGGGAAGGAAGAATTACGGGCGATTCTGTTTCCTAATTTGATCAGATTTCCTCTTGATTGATGTTTCCTTGTGACAGCAATATTTGGAAGACTTGTGAAGAAAGAAGAATACTTTCTTTAGTTAGGAATCCTTTTATTACTAGGATTTGATTTCTTGTTTCCTATAAATACATGTGATAGCCTAGAGACAAATTGTAACATCGGAAAATATTAGAGAGAATATTTTGGCTTGGTAGCGCCCCCGGACGTAGTTGTTGTTGCAACGAACTGGGTTAACAATTCTTGTGCGTTCCTTTGTGTGTGATTTACTTTTCGTGTGTGTTGTTCTTATTATTTCTCTTTGGCTTGGATCCGTTCCGCTGCGGTAATTCACAACACCTCTTACCCTTTAGCATTAGGGCTTGATTTCTGCGTTTTTTTTTATTTCGCCATGGCTAGTACCTTTAGTAGTGAACCCGGAGCTTGGTACGGCTATTGCAATGTCAATCGGAGAGTTTATAAACACTTGAATGGAATATGGAGAGAGATGACGGTTGAGGAGTGTTCCTCAATTTTGACCCGGTGGGGTTTGCATTTTAACGATGACAATTCTAAAACCGGTACTGGTTAGCAAGCCACGTCGTCGGCCGGATTTGATCCTCGTTTCGGAGGTTTGGAAATTTGCATTGGCCAACCCGTCTATAAAACAAATAAATGTCGAAATACCCGTTTTTTGGGTTAACCACCTGGGCTCCCATAAATGTCGCTAAATCCGTTTGGGGATTTTTACTCTTTTTGATATAAATAGAAGAGATTCGGTTTGTAAAAGGACAAAGGGCTTGTATTGGGACATATTCACTCCATAATCACACTTGCTTAATGATGAAGAGTTCACCTTGACTGTTTCGTGTCGATTGTTTTGAAATGTCATTATTTAGTGTAAATCGTTCTGTGGCAGTTAAATTATGCACATAGTGTTCACTTTTAATCCCGTTAGCCGGATTTCCACTTAGCCATTAAGTATACACCCTTTGTAAATTCTTTTATGTTACAAGTACCTAAAAAGCGTCGTTATCAGCAAATAAGTTGGTAACATGGGTACTTCCCTCTGCGGGGTATGGTTTGGCCACTTTTGTATACGGTTCTATCTATACTTTCATTGTTTTGGTTAAGAGAAGTAATCAAATGAAAGCTTTAGGATAGTTCCTAAGTTTATCTTTTATTAGTCAAAGGTATCCGGATGGTAGATTGAAAATATATACTAAATAAATTCCTTCCGGATCACATTAATGTGAACGTTACAAACGCCCGTTTTGGCCTCGTTATGTCATTACAATATCCGAGCGTTTAAGCTTTTAAGGATCATTCACTTAATCCGGATCGTTTGATTAGTTGAACCGCACATTAACATATGTGTCCAACAGTGACCCGTTTGGATCGTAATAGATACTTTTAAGAGTCGCATATTAATGAATATCATTTAAAATGTTTTTTTTTTCCCTAGTGGCCATATATTCATTTAACAAATGAGTTTATTTGGTTGTAATGCCAAAGTCTTGAAAGCAATAAAAAGTTCGTTGAATGAATTCAATGCATTTTTTACTCTTGAAAGCGAACGTTGAATTTGTCAATGGGTACTTCTTCTACTCTTCAATTCAATATAAGCGCCATTTGACACTTAAAATATTTAGCAATCTCAAGTTCCATTTTATATATCAAACAAGAGCCATCTAACTGGATTCATGACTGCCGTTCAAAAAACCGACGTATTCATAAACTCCGAACTCGTAAATCAAAATCGACATCTGATTGCCACAAAAATATGTGAAACTTACGAATAGGTACCGACTTTCCACCACATTCAAACTCACCCCTCTTGGAATCGACCTCGTTTCACTTCCTTTCTTTGGCCGATTGCTTCGAAACCGACGCTCATGACACATTTCCAAATACATTAGCGTTTGAATCCAACACTTCGGAATTTTCAAACAAAGTCCTGACCGCCTAATCCTGGGTCATTCATGAGCCATGATTACTATCTTTGGCCCCATTTCAAAAATCCTTATTCTCCGAAAAGGGCGTGGGATTTGTGTGAGAATATGCCCGGTAGATCTGAAATTACGTTCGTCATGCTAAACCTTTAGGCCGATCAATCAATACTTGAAGACGAATTACCTGATAACTGATCAATTAGCAATTGGTTTTTCAACTTTGCCAATCATTTGTCTTCCCAAGATCCTTTCATAAGCCTCCTAAGTTTGCTATCACTAAAAAATTTTCTAAAGTAGAATTTGAGAAGAATCCCGCGTTTGGATGGCTCCTGAAAAAGTTTTCATTCAAAATCGTGATCTGAGACATAATGTCTTGACTCTATCGTGGAAATCTATTTCTTAGGTTGTCCTTTGGTACTCACAATCTTATTGCATTGATTTTCAAACCGCAAAGCAACAAGAAGAATCAATTGGTTTTACAAATTTTGGTATCGTCTGTTTGAATCATGTTGCCAACATTGTTCAGGGTAAGTTTATCCAAACTTAAGCTTTTAAGTTGTGTCAAATAGCTAAACTTATTCAATTACCATTTGGCAGTGATTCCTTACATAGATAAATCTCTAAATGATCGGAGCCATCTACTGTCCAAGAATCCAAATTTGATTAGAAGTGAAGTTAATCATAGAATCCACGAATCTTCCACATGATTTACAAAATGGGTTTTATTGGTATGATTCTAAGCTATTTGTTTTAAGATCAATTTCCTTTTGAGTTTAAATCTCTTAGTACCAAGAAGTATTTCTCCCTTTCCATATTCACCGTATGAAGAACTATGTTTTCGGAAAATATCTTAAATAAGGATGTATATCAAAATCAGGTTTTATACAGCTCTTCCATTATGGACAAGATCTAATTATCGATAACTTCTAAAGATTTTACACCTTTACAAATGGTTCCAATCAGCCCTAAATATTTAAATATTTAGGGATAAATTTGAATGGTTATTTTGCAAGGCGTGATTAATATCTTAAATCTTCCACTTTAAACTGCGCTGTCGTCCTCATCGCAAGAGAGCCTTACATCGAGAATCTTTCAAAGATTTGTAGTTGTTCGAAATTTCTTGATGACCTCTTGTTTTAATTGACTTTGCAACTTGCATCAAAAAAATTGGTTTGACACGGTTCATTTCAATCGGTTGAACATTGGCAATCTTTACCAAAGCCTTGATCTTTTAACCAACCTTGAACTTGAACGTACTTCGATTTTCAACAGAGAACCGCAGCTTACAGCTAAAGTTTGGCCAGTGATATTATACCGAGGCAGATTGCAACTCTACCCATAGTATTTCCGACATGACCTATTTCACAATCATCCAATGAAAATCGTACTTATGCCCTGAGTGAAACTATGCCAGATCCGGGGGAAATGTTCTGGTTCAAACCTGTATATTATGTACAGACCGCTATAGTGTGGGGAATAGCAAACCGGCGAGCCTTTAAGAGGTCCAAGTCAACTTGTCATTACAAACTATAAGGGTTCGCAAATCTGCTAAATGGGATAATACAAATTGAAGATGATGCCTTAAGGTAGGCTTTCCTAAATTTAACTCTCGAGAGGGTTTGGCCAGTTTTTTAGAAAAGTCGGAAGTTCGAAGGGCTACTATTGAGAGACATATGATGAAAAGCACTAGCTTATTGAATGCTTCGCCCATTCTTATGATGACCTACAAAAATATACAATTTAAAAATAGTTGGCATTTTACCGAAAATTGTCGGGATTTTATTATACAAAAAATTACGTCCAATCAATATGCTAGCAAAAGCTTTGCCCTGAACGGGTAGTTGTCCTAATTGTATCCAAAACATCATAATAACCAATTTACTGCCAAGATCCCAATACGTCGGAATACTTTGAAGGTGAAACCATGATCAATTTAAGCTCTTCAAGAAAAATTCTACTTTAATTTAAGTTCTTGTAAAAAGTAGGAATGAAAAAGGTTACAAGAGCCCGAAATTTGGGAACTATATTGAACCAATCATGTCAAGCAAAAAGTGTTACTATACATTTGTAGCATTCCAAAATGAGACTTTTTAAAATAAATGGTAATTTCCATATTTTCTCTAATTCAGCTAATATGGAACAATAAATGATTTGAAACAAACAATGCAATTGGACAATGATGTTTGTAATTTTACCCATCCGTATCTTAAGTCATTACTTTCATTATAGGCTTTTAAATATTTCCCATTTGACATGAACCTTTTTAATTACCATATTAGAATGAAAATGTAGATGATTGGCAAGAAAATGCAAAATTTCTGCTTAAAATCTTTTTTTTGGCGAGAATTGTTACATTAACGTTACAACAAAGTTACTTTAATTTTTTTGAGCTTTCGGGAAATTTAGGCACTATTACAAATTACTAGTATATAAAATTTGTTAATATTGAAATCCATTTGAGGTTATCGATTTATGAATGAGTCTATTTTTCAGACAATTGTGACTTAGATATTATTTCAAACATGGTAATCAATGATTACTTATCAATCACGTAAATAAGTGGAGATAGTATCATTTTCAAAAATCGTAAAATGTATGTGATTCCAATTTATAGCATGGATAAACTTTTTTGACCTTGTAGATCAATTCAAGCATACTCATCCTATAAAAAATATTAACAAGTACGCATCACCAACAAAAACAAAACTGTCTTTATATCCCGTTACGTTACAACAATGTCCAATTCATACAGGCAAAATCATTGTAAATGTTTGATAACCATGTCCCTAATTTTCATGTCTGCAGATGACTATTGGAATGCTCTCCATGCCAGGATTAGCAAGAGAATGTACCCCCGGATTCTTCACAAGCATCAATTTGTAAATGATGCTTCCCTCACTGTTAATACGACAGGATTTGGTAATTCTCCCCTCTAATCAGGTTGCAGTTAGAAGAGTATAGCTTTGATTCTTTGAAATTTATTACAACACTATTTTTCTTTGGAGCAACCTATGGTTGCACTCTAAAGTCATATGTGAAAGTAGACTCTCGACTTTCCACTTGTTAATGGTTTATGATTTATCCCAGGTATCCCAAAAGGACATGGTGACTAAGAGATCAAAGATTAATACGTAAAAATGATGCGAAATGTCTGATGATGTGAGATGTTTGTTCTTGTTTGAAATTGTTAAAATAACTCAATGGTGTTGTATTAACTTGAGATTTTTTGATAATTAAAAGTTTCATAAGAAAATTCAAGCGGTGGTATTTTTCTTTAATTTTAGGCAATTCCAAAAAATAGTTGAACAGCGATTGTTCACCTTCTTTGTGCGCAGCGAGTTACCGGAATTTCTATATATCCTAACTACACTCATGAGAAATCCTTTAAGTGAGGACATGGAAACATCCAAAATCCTGCAAAATACATGTGATAGCAAACAACTCAAACACTAGAGATTGGCAGTTAGAAATCGTCAGCGCTACAATCTGTTTTTCAAATTTTTAAGTTTAATAGAAAAAGACAGCAGAACAATTTTGAGCAGAAATGGAGAAGGCTATAGCAAATTAAAAATTCAAAATACGGGTAGCAATTTTGTAACAACTTGATTCAATGATTCAACGGCTTCAAAATAGAGCTATTTTAACAAGAATAGCTGGCCTCATTTTAATAATTGACATACCTCACCAGATTTATGATAATTATGTGAGATCGTGATTATAATAACCCGTTGAGTATTCAAGTACTATAATGCAAATTTCCTCCTCGATAGCCGAGCCATAATTTTTAGTCGCATCAGGGCCAAGCTTTGAACAAGATAATTCAAACGAGGTACGAATATTTTACGCATTGTTCGTAGCAAAACCCGATCATTGCTGTTTATTTCTTAGCCCTCAAATCATAGCGACTTCAGTTACTAGATAAATCGTCATTTCCCATTCATTCCCACTTGAGCGTAGAATAGAAGAATAGACCTAAAAGTAGGAGTCGATATGCACTTACAGATAAATGATCATGCAACATTATTAAAATAAGAATGTCTAATGTTGAACAAGCCAATACGTTGTGCCAAACACAATATTTCCAGAAGTGGAACAAGATGTGTCTCGGTTCCGTTACAATCAACAAATTTCAGGGAACAAGCTTCTGAATCTTGGGGTCAAAATTGTAGCATAAGGATTCCTCTCTGGAAGCCATGAAAGTAATCTTCGTTATGGAAAGTCCTTCATCAATATTGGAACTAACAAAGGAATCAGAATAAATTAAACTAATCTTGACAAAAATCCTCGCCAAATCAAAGTTGCTTATCATTAAATGTCATGTGTCTAAGGTACTTAGTCCGTACAACTACAGAGTACAAATATTTTCCCTTTGTAATCGGAATGTGATGACTCCAAATGATGAGTAAAAAGGTTTCAAAATTAGCATGACATACCTTGAAACAAATCCGCATCAGAATTGACCGCCTAGCGCTAAAGCGCTCCTCATCGATGAAATGATAAGATCTTTGAACAAATTCAAGTGTGGAAGCTGAGCTATCGCTTCAGATTATCGATGAAGCTGAAGACCATGCTGCAGCCGAGCCGTGTTGAGGTGCTCCGTTCGCACATATCACTTGCTTGTTGGACCACGCAAAAATAGCTAGCTGGACTTTTAATACTAAGTTTGCCGACATGAGCAAGCTTGCCCCAAATTTGGCTAACCCATAATTTTGGATCCCGCTCCATACTTCATACGCGGGGCGCGGGGATTCCATCAGGCAAATACTTCAGAACTCTCCCTAAGTTTTCTATGAACATTACCGTATTATGATTACCCAAATTTTCTGGACTAGTGACATACAATGCCAAGTTCTTAATTTCTACCATGGGATGCGATCGTAAATCCAACGACTCATTGACATGTGGTACAAACCTCGTTTTCTTGATGGCAGGGACTCGTATTTCCATGTGTTAATAAATATTTTGACAGCATTCAAACACAACATCAGAACGCTGATTTATTTTTAGGCGTTTGAAACCGGAAATCGGGGATTCGCGACATCAAAAATCGGTGTCAGCGGAAAACAGCTTCAAAAAGTTCGTCTAATTCGATCCACCTTATTTTGCACGATGGACAAGATGGAGTAAGCTTCCCGAAACGAACAAAATCTAATCACCCTTGATATCTTACTGCGCAAACATTCTTTCGAAAACTGCATGAAGGCTAGCTATAACAATTGTCAAACCTACCCAGTATATGAAGTCAGCTCTGATACTAATTGTTCATCCTTCAAACCATGTCCGCAATCATGAACGCTGTTAGACATCCGCTGAAATCACAAATGGATGCCACTTCTCCCCTGGTACAATCGTAGCATATTCACCTGACTTTGCTTCTTGACTCTTTTACCGGCTTCTTGAAGGTGATAAATGCGTCTTTAAGAATTGAAATGCTAGCCAATAGACCATCGACGAAAATAATACCAACCATGATCCACAGCAATTTAGCGTAATGAAAATGAAGTTTAAATTCGAAGAGTCAATCGGCTATCATGTAACAGTAATCGTGTGACAATAAGCCAAATCGCTAATTTGAATTAGGCGACCACGGCTATGTCATAAATATGGTGAATAAACACATGCCCATCACCATAATGGTTCAACATCGAATTCTACAATGTTATCCATACTTTCCTATTAGAAAGAAGCCGATGGAGCAAATGCAACATTAAATCCCCTTATACTTTCGGTTCGAAAACATAAATCAACAGTCGCGTATCAACGTTCAACATTTGAATGGCGTTTCCTAGACGGTAAATATTAGATACAAGAATCAGCTCTTTTATTATCTCCTTGACGTCGGCTTTGTATACATAGAATGGTATATGATGACTAAATCAATCGAGAAATCTACGTCCATTCTACAACGATTACCAGGAAAAGCTGGGTTCGCATAGCATCACTTTGTTTTCGATAACGATGGAAAGTTAACAATTAGTAACCGAAATGAAGCGTCTTGTTCATTCTAATGAGGGACTCTTTGGCTCGATCAACGAAACATGTGATATCAGTGCTTTCGATCAACGTCGGCTACCAAAGCTCCAGAGTAATAATGAATAAATCCGTAGCAAGAATGAAAATTCAATGGACCCGACGCAATGTTCTTTTGGTGACAAAACAAACTTATAACCTTTAATTATCGATACCGCTATTGAATGACTCGTTTATGATGACGCAGGGCCGATGAAATCGCAAATGTAGAAGAAAGCTAGGAGAGAATAATAATGGAAGTAATAATAAGACACACACGAAAAGTAAATCACACCTGAAGGAACACACAAGAATTGTTAACCCGGTTCGTTGCAACAACAACTACGTCAGGGCGCTACCAAGCCAAAATATTCACTATAATATTTTCGATGTTACAATTTGTCTCTAGGCTATCACATGTATTTATAGGAAACAAGAAATCAAATCCTAGTAATAAAAGGATTCCTAACTAAAGAAAGTATTCTTCTTTCTTCACAAGTCTTCCAAATATTGTCGTCACAAGGAAACATCAATCAAGAGGAAATCTCGATCAAATTAGGAAACAGAATCACGAATTCTTCCTTCCCGTCTACAGCCGCGGCCGCCCTCCATGCCAAGCGCGCCCGCGCAATCGTCCCGAGACTTCAAGCGCCCTCGTCCATTCTCCAGCGCGGTCGCGCAGAGCCCAACATGTCGCGCACATGACCAGAAACTGCTCCTGCGATTTTCCTTCATGGTTTTGACTCCAATCCCAACAATCTCCCACCTGGAGACAAACCATCCATGATACCTTTTCTTGAAACAAACAAATCTCAGTGGCCAGCTATTGCGTTGGTAGCGCCCGGCCTCTTGTCTAGTTATCCAAGTGAGTTGAAGCCGAGCTACGCTTCAACATAATCGGTTCTACCATGCTCAGAGTCTTCATTCCGAATGATCCTCCCTGCACATCCCCGCTCACTTGCTTGCTAACTATCGATCTGACAGCGCGAATCCACGTGCCCCACACAATCACAAGCTTGGAACCTTTGTGTGTTCTTTGCAACCCATCGCATCACCGTTCTAGATCCTGCTCCCATGTTGACCAAATTGGCTCCGCGTCGGCCGACTTCATCACCCAATTTTCTATCAACATACCGTTTAGTGAAATTTCTCCCACCATGGCGATCTCGGCCACCACCATTCATCATTGGGATGCGCCTTCGTTTCCCCCAACGACTCATGTTGCATGTGGTATACAACATATTTTCCACGCCGCCACGAGCCACCAAGCTAGCTTCGCGGTTTACCTTCCATGTCCCACAACCGAAGGTCACCACACAACCCTCCTTATCAAGTTGCCTTATGGAAATCAAGTTCCTCTTCAAATCCGAAATATGTCGCACATCACGTAGCCGTAAAACAGTCCCATCCGTTGCTTTGATCCGAACAACCCCCTTTCCAATGACCTTGACAGGATAATCGTTTCCCAAACGAACAACCCCAAAATCACCCGAAACGTACTGCTCCATTCTTTTTGCACTGGTGCATGAATGAAACGTCGAGCCCGAATCCAAAACCCACGAATCAGTTGAACTGCTCCCACCCAAGATTAATACGTCCGCCATCTCTTGACAACATTCAATTCCTTCGCTCTGCTGACCGGACAACTTCTCCTAAAGTGCCCCTTCTCCCCACAATCGTAGCAAGTAATCACCTTCTTGCCACCCTTACTCTTTTCACCGACATTTAGTGCTAGCCCCGATGTCCCACCCTTGCTCTTCTACGAATTTCTTCGCAAGAATCACATCAACGACATCCGCAAACTTCAGCTTCACTTTTCTGTTGAAACGTTAGCTATCGCGGTCGTATCCCAACTTTCCGGCAAGAAGAAAGTAAAATCAATGCTAGTACCTCATCATCAAGAGTATGACCACGGAAGACGGTTGGGTCGCAGATTTGAATTCACTTATATGCTTTGTTGCCGACATGCCCTCCGCGTCCTTACGTTCAGCTTCCTCATTAGATGAGCTTTATTCGCCGCCGATGGTGCCTCGTACATGCTCGCCAACATACGTAACATCTCCATGGTAGTCTTCGCCTCCAAAACATTCTTCGCCACATCCTTGGTCAACGTTTGCCTAACAAGCCCTAACGCTTTCCGATCCAAGATTTCGAATTTTGCTTCCTCTATGTCCATTTTCTTTTAATGGTAGATACAAATCCTTGTTCCACGAGAACATCCTCGATTTGTGTCTTCCAAAATTGAAATCCGTCCCATCAAACTTTTCGATCAACACCTTATTACCATCCTCCAAAGCTCCCAAGAAATCCATAGCAAAAGACCCAACCAATGATTCGACAAAACGAGGCTCGATACCGGTTGTTGTGAATTCACGCCCAGCGGAAAACGGATCCAAGCTAGGAGAATAATAATAGAACAACACACACGAAAAGTAAATCACACACAAAGGAACACACAAGAATTGTTAACCCGGTTCGTTGCAACAACAACTACGTCGGGCGCTACGAAGCCAAAATATTCTCTCTAATATTTTCCGATGTTACAATTTGTCTCTAGGCTATCACATGTATTTATAGGAAACAAGAAATCAAATCCTAGTAATAAAAGGATTCCTAACTAAAGAAAGTATTCTTCTTTCTTCAC